>CAUYPK010063899.1:0-36249 GCA_963574355.1 Loris lydekkerianus | reverse complement strand
GACCTGCCTTTCAATCCTATAATTCCTCTTCTAGGTTTATACCCAGAAGACCAAAAGTCACAATATAACAAAGACATCTGTACCAGAATGTTTATTGCAGGCCAATTCATAATTGCTAAGTCATGGAAGACGTCCAAGTGCCCATCGACCCACAAATGGACTAGCAAATAGTGGTACATGTATACCATGGAATACTATGCAGCCTTAAAGAAAGATGAAGACTTTACCTCTTTCATGTTTGCATGGATGGAGCTGGAACATATTCTCCTTAGCAAAGTATCCCAGGAATGGAAGAAAAAGTATCCAATGTACTCAGCCCTACTATGTAGCTAAACTATAGCTTTCACATGAAGGCTATAACCCAACTATACCTCAAGACTATGAGGAAAGGACCAAGGAAGGGGAAGGGAGGGGGGAGGTTTGGGTGGAGGGAGGTTGATGGGTTGGGGCACATCTATGGTGCATATTTTTATGTATAATAAAGAAAAAAAAAAAGAAAATGAGACTATATTAAACATAATATAATTTATGCTGTAATAATAAAGTGTGAAAACATCTGTAAAAACAAATACGTTAAAATTTTCTATAAATTTTAAGTTTGTGTCATTGTAGTGCATCAACATGTTAGTAAGATTTTAGATCACACCAAAATGCAAATTACTTACTATATTAGTTTATATTAAGAACAGTATATGTTTCCATTTCCTTTGAAAATTTGAAATACACTGGGTCACATTTTATTCTCACTGAGGCTTTTATTGGCATCACAACATACATTTGTGAACCACATTATTAAATTTTATAATATTTAAATTTGGAAAACAATGTAATTTTTAATTCTTAATGCAAGTTTTTTTTAATTTCAAATTATTTGTTAAATGACACTTTTATTGTTAGTAATGTGAATACCTACACCCTTGACTGATACATATTTCAAGTTTTAATTATTATAAGTTTTTTAGTGGTATGAAGATCTCTTTCTGACCTCTATGATAAGTGGCTATTTTATATATTTTTCTGCTTTTAAGGAAACAAGTTAAAAAAATATAGTTATTTGAAATGCTATTTGTTGTTTTCATGACCCATTCATTTTTATATTGATACTCTAAGGTTAACATGTCAAAATGAAGTATGAGCTTGATAGAATCTCTAATGGCTACGTGAATAGTTACAGCTATAATAATAAAGACACAGATGCTGAAGGATATTTCACATTTCATCATTTTAAAAGTGCGTTTTGTTTTCCTTATAATGTATTATTATTTTTTTTTTTACTGATGTTGCAAAGCTGAAACCCTGCCACCATACAAGAATATCCCAGAAACTAAATTCTGGATATATTTATCAGTGACATTGACATAAAATGACATTCTTGAAAACTATGTGTATAAATATGTGAGCTTTTTAATTTCAATTATTTAAGTTGAGAATTGAAAAACAACTACAGTACAATAGTGATATTAAGTTACCTAATTCAAAATGAAATGGAAATATATTTATAAATATGTTAACTACTCTCTAGCTGCTTTCTGATGTATAAAGATAATAGTACCTTCCTCATAGGTAATTTCCAACTGAACTATACGATATTACTAATACCTGGCACACTTTAATTACTAAATTAATGGTACATAATTTTTTTAAAGCTAAAGTAACGAAATGTTTATAAAGTTGGTCTTGTTTCTGGGAAATTTAGTTGTTTATCCATTATTTTGGTTACATAGTTGACCATTCACCAATATTTTCTTAGGAAAATATTTATCACACCTTCTCTATAGTGTGTTGATCATTGTATTAAGCCCTGAGGATGCATTGGAATAAGACATACAAGTTATCGACCTCTATGAAGCTTCCTTTTTAAGTATGTATGTGGGAAGCTGGGGAGGCAGACAATGAAATACCGCATATACTCGAGTATAAGCCGAGTTTTTTCGGCACAAAATTTGTGCCGAAAAACCCGAACTCAGCTTATACTCGGGTCATACAGGTTATTTGATTCGGTGATTGTGATTTAGTTTGATTACCTGTTAAGCTACGGTTTTCTGCACTTTATTTAAAGTTTTAAAGTTGTTGTTGCTAGTTTACAGTTTTTGTTTAGCAATAAATATTGAAAAGCATTTAACCTACTGATTCCTCAATTATTGTAATTGTTTGGGGCATATATTTTTATTTTTGAAATTTACCAGTGGCTGCTGCATTTTCCACCTCGGCTTATACTTGAGTCACTACGTTTTCCAAGTTTTTAGGGTAAAATTAAGGGGGTCAGCTTATACTCGGGTTGGCTTATACTCGAGTATATGCGGTATATAAAACATGAATCAATATGAAATTTCAGAGTAAGTGATATTATGATCAATTAACTTAAAAACTAGTGACTGGGAAATTAATTTTCATAGAATGACCAGAAAAAATGAGGCAACAGGTAAGCTAAAGATTAAATGACAGAAGAAGCACTCATGTAAATGCCCCAAGGATATAATTTTCCATGCAGAGGAAACAGTAAAAAGAAAGCGAAAGAAATGGAAATATAACAGACTTGACTGATGAGTAAGAAGAAGACTGATATAGCTGTAACATAGTGAGGAAAGATCCTTAGGTCTCAACTTGAGGAGGCAGAGATCAGAGTTTTAAAGAAAAATTGGAAGAGATTAAAAAAAATGTTTCAGAATATTATAGGGGTACAAAGGTTTTGGTTACATAAATTGCTTTTATACCGTTTTGGTCAAAGTTATAAGTGTGGTCATCACCCAGTTAGTGTGCACTGTAGCCATTAGGTGTGAATATATGCATCCCCCTTTCCCCACCCATTTCATTTTTGATGTTATTTCCATATGAGCACATAAATGTTCATGGATTTGTTCCAATTTAATACTGAGTACATGTGGTATTTATCTTTCCATTCCTGTGATATTTCACAAAGAATTAGTGGTTTCCAGCTCCATACAGGTTAATACAAAAGGCATTAGTTCCCCATTTTTTTTAATGGCTAAGTAGGGCTTCTTGGCACACATATACCACATATTATTTCATGCATTTACTGATGGGCACATGGCTTGTTTCTGCATGTTTGTATTTGTGAATTGTTATGCTAAAAACATTCAAGGGCAGGAGTCTTTTTTTATAAAATTTATTTCTTACCCATTTGGATGAATACAGGTTCAATATAATCCCTATTAATACATGCATTTGTTTTTGCAGATCTATAAAAAGTAATTCTACCTTTCTTACAGAACAAGAAAAGACCCCATATAGCCAAAGGAATATTAAGCAAAAAGAACACATAGGAGGCATCGATTTACATACGTACATGTACTTTACTTTTCTGTATGGCTTGTATTAGAGAATATCCTATGAAATCACACATAATCTAAACACAGGAAAATTGTACATACAGTATCATACAAACTCAAAGCATTTATTGTTGTCTTGTGGTTTAATCATTTTTTTCTGAAAAAGAAAGAGTCAATCTTTGTCTTTTTCTTATTCTTACAACAAATGCCAAAGGGAGAAAGCATTCTTACTGCTATCTATACCAATCTGCATACCTAGGCATTTTCTCTACAGAAAATACTTTATCAAATGCATGCCATCCCCCTCCTGTGCAGTCTCCGCAATTTCTGTTTCATCCTCACTTGCTTCTTCTACTTCATCAGCTCCTTCATTCATTTTTACACCTATGCTAGTCTTTACTTTGGTTAATAACATTTGAAAAATTGTTCATGAGTCAGATTCATTACAGGTTGCCACTTAATCAACCATTGCAACTAACCTTCAAAGTCTACTGCTTTAAATTATGCCATGGAAGATGGACTATCTGATGCAGCCAAAAGATAATGTTTGTGAGAAATTCAACTCTCTTCAAGCCCTTTGTATCATTTCTGGCTGAACTTTATTCCAAACAGAACTAATGCAGAAGACAGCTCCAGAGCATTAACTGATGCAGTGGATGAAGTTGCTTACATAGAAAAACCACAGGTTTGGGTTTTAGTAAGGACCTAGTGCAGAAGTTGGGCTCACTAGTGCATTTTAAATGTTTGTTGATACCTTCATCAAGAGATTACATTAATTCGAGGTCATGAGTGGAGGCAGATATTTCAATATCACGTTTGTCACATTTGTCGTGTTTGCAACTGGCCATGACAGTTGTGTACTGTACGTAAATTGACTGTTTCTTATTCTTCATTTATTGTTCTGTACCGCTTACCCACTTCTCAAAAAGGACACCAGTCATCCCTGACAGTCATCACTTGTTCTCCAAGTGATAGGAAAGTCTTTGAGCTTCAGGTTCTTGAATATGTGTAGCTTTGGTGATTTATGAGTAACAAAGGGCTTTAGTCTCTCTGGTCGAGCTAGAACACAGCAGAACTGTAAAAGGTTCTTTGGAAAATTTTCTCTTCTTACATTTTTCTCTCTTCATGACATGTAGATATTCTGCATGGGACCAATAAATCATTAAAAGTGAAAGAAGAGGGCAGGAAAATAATAGTCAGAAATATTTGAAGATGCCATAATATTAACAATTCCTTTGAAGTTGAGAGAAGGAAAAAAAAGCCAACAAGTGCGGGTAGCAGAGAGAAGCTGGAAAGGGAAGAAAACAAATTACTTCCCTTGAGGCTCTGGAAGGAATGTAGCCCTGCTGACATACTGATTTAGTGAGGTACATTTCAGAATTATGATCTCCAGAGGAATAAGTGAAAAAAAATTGTATTGTTTAAAACATAAATCAGTACACCCAAATATACTGATTAAAAAATAGATTAAAACACCTCAAAAGGCATTTATTAAAAGAAAACATACAAATATTAATAGCCAACAGTTATATGAAAAATGCTCAACTTTGTTAATCATCAAGTAATGCAAATCAGAACCACACTGAAATATCACATCATTCCAGTAAGAATGGCTATTAACAATTTTTTTTTTTTTTTGCTGGAGTACAAGTGGAGAAAAGAGAACTCTGATCCATTGGTGGGAATAAAAATTTGCACAGCCATTGTGGGAACCAGTTTGAAGTTTCCATAAAAATTTAAAAATAGAACGATTGTATTATACAACAATTCCATTACAAGGTATACCACCAAAGGAAAGAAAATCAGTACCTCAAAGAGTTGCCTCCATTCCCATGTTCATCTCTGTGATATTCACAATAGGAAGATATGAGATGAGTCTACATGTTCGTTAACAGAGGAAAGGCTAAAAAATGTGGTATATGTGCACAATGGAATAAAGAAAATAATAAAATCCATCCATTTTTGACAACATGGATGAACTTAGAGAACCATATGATAAGTGAAATAATACAAGCATTGAGGGACAGATACCACATGATCACACTCATGTGAACTTTATAAAAGTTGATCCCATAAGAGAAAAATATAGAATAGTAGTTACCAGAGGCTGGGATGGTAAGGGGCAGGGAAGGATGGGAAAGGATGATGAAGGGACACAGAGTTAGGTAAGAGGAATAATTTCTGGTGTTCTATATGCACAGTAGAATAACTAGAGTTAATGATAATATATCACATATATGAAAATAGCTAAAAGGTAGAACTTTGTATCTTCTAACCAGAAAATACAAATATATGAGGTGATATATATGCTAATTATCCTGATTTTATCATTATACAATGTATAAATATATCAAAACATCACATTTTACCAAATTAATATGTACCATATTCTGCCTCAATTAAGAAAATACTAAAAAGACAAAAAAATGAAAATGTTGGTATGTTAATTAACAGTGAGTTGTTTATCAAGAATTTGTATTTATAATTCAACTGCAGTATATTAACATAAATCCTTTTTGTAATAGAAACCACTATTTGAGTTTGTCTATGTCTATCTGTGTGCATAGAGAGAAGGGGCAAGGCACAAAGAGACACAAGGAAAAAGAGAGAGAGAGAGAGAATGAGCATGAACTTTGGGACCTAACTTTTTAAAGAAAGTGATTATACATTAGCTATCTTAAACTATTAAAATGATTAATTTTTTTAAAACAAGAAGATATATTTGTATATTTCTCTATCTACCAAATGAAAGCCAATCTTAAAGTTAATATAATTATTAATGCATTGCTAAACTGCTTAATGACAGTACAGAGGGTATATTTTAGTAGTCATGCTGTATTGAGTCATATGCTGATAAATTTTAGAACATTGTAGGCAATTTTATATACCATAATTTAAAGGTTATAAGCTTAAGTTATAAATTGAATAGCAAAGGTACTAAAATATTTCTTAAAATATTAAAATAGAAATAAAAATGAAGGTTATTTTGTGCTTCTTTGTGAAGACACATGGGTTTAAAAATAAATGATTTCCACCTTGAAATACTTAGATTTTTCATAGATAAAGAAATTTGCTTTGTGTTACTCCAAATAGTAGAATTCATACACAGAAACTGTCTTTTACTTCTTGTGGTTTCCTCAGTAAAATTCTATGTCTGTCTTTCAGAAATTCTTATAAAAATTTTTTGAGTAAGAAATTCAAGTATACTGTATTTTGGTTCCTTTACTATTCTAGTGATATTAATCAAATATTTTCTCCTGTCCTATCTTCCTTGAGCTGGAATATACTTTTGCCTTCTTGAATGCACCTAGAATCCTAGCTACTCAGGAGGCTGAGCCAAGAGGATCGCTTAAGCCCAAGAGACTGAGGTTGCTGTGATGTATGATACCACAGGAGTCTAGCCAGGGGCAACAGAGTGAGATTCTGTCTCCAAAAATTATAAATAAATAAATAAATAAATAAATTTGTTACTTGTACTTTAGTGGTCAAGTATGAGAAGAAGGTGTTGTGAATGACTCCTACTTCTTTAGCTTATGCCCAGGAAAAAGGCACATGGGGAAATTCTGAAGCTGCTATGCTCCTGAAAACAAAACCTAAACAATGACAGTTTAATATATGGCTACCTAATTAAATCTTGTCATAATTGTAAACGGGAGTATTTATAAGCAGTGGAGAACATGGAGTAGACTTTTGGCACATTGAGTTGACTGGACGTACAAAAAAAATCTACAATTAGTTTAACAGACATATATTGGCAAAACAGACTATGAATGAACTTAATGTAAAAGAACTTGTGAGCCCACTGTCTAAACACATTTTGAAAGAACTACTCGGTTTTCTGTAATTATATATTCTTCAGTATTATCTTCAAATATGGCAAAGATAATAAAAAGGGAAGGCCATTCTAACCAGGAAAGTCAAAAGTTACAAAGAGAAATTCTTTAGGATGTAATTTAACACAAGCAGAACTTACTCAAGAAATTTTCCCCACCTTCAGAATTGGAAAACTAAAATAATTACCCACTCTATTTTAAAATAGATATTAAAAGTGTTATTTTGTGTCCCTTTTATTATTCTATGTTTTGAATTAGAATATATATTGTAATTATTCTGACACTCTTTCTCATTGGCTATGTGAAGGACATATAAAT
This sequence comes from Loris lydekkerianus, assembly GCA_963574355.1. NCBI lineage: Eukaryota > Metazoa > Chordata > Mammalia > Primates > Lorisidae > Loris > Loris lydekkerianus. The sequence goes on along the minus strand of CAUYPK010063899.1, from coordinate 28,808 downwards.
TGTCTTTTCTAGACTTCAGTTTTCACTATAAAAGAAGCCAATTCTAGGAAAAAAAAGTAGTCAAGAGGAAAAAATATATAACATTTGATACTTCAACATGTGATGACAACTTCTATAAATAAAACAGAAAGGATAAACATTTCAGATCAAAGTCCATGTTAACTGACCAGGACTGAGGAAGATTATAGAGTGAGATCTTGCCTTACCTACAACAGAAGAGATGAATGGGGCAGACAAGCGTAAGGAAAGCTCAGAATGATGGCAGCCACTGTTATTCAGATAACCATTACATACATGGCACTGCTAAGCAGGCCCTGGCGAGGCTGGCTGAACCCATGTGCAGCCATCTGGAGTAGCTTATTCTCCTACAAGGCCTTCTGTTATAAAGTTAGGAACTGAATGCTCTGAGGGCCATGGTACCAGACAAGGACCCACTGCACAAAGTACACTTACTAATGCACTTAGTAAAGTAATCACTAATTATAAATTTATCAAAAATAAAAATTATTTGAAGATATAACCATTTAAGATTGGAAGATACTGTGTAACCTTGTAACCTATGAAGAGAAATCTATTTAATGTATACTAGGATGATTAATAACATTACTGAGGCTTACTTTTACTGTGAAAGTATAAAACAAAGGGAAACAGGAAAACAGAACAGCTCTTTGAGGAAATATGCTTGCTATTCTCTAGAATTTCTGACTTTTCTATAAATAAAAGTGAAGCTGTTGTTCTCTCAAAAAATTAAAAATAAATAAAAATAGAAGAAGCCAATTCTAGTACAGAAAATGTAAATCAACATATCAAATGCCATTAGTGAGTAAGATGTTTAGCATGTCTGGATCAGGTAGTAACTGCATAACACAGGCCTACATGCTTGAGAGAAGATAATTATTTAACAAAACAAAGAATGTGAAAGATTGATATTGATGTAATATCAGCAATATTTATTTACCTTCCACCCCCATACTCTCACTTTTTTTCCAAATATGAGACTTTTATAAAAGTTGTTGACCCCTTGAATTTGAGCTAATTGTATGTGAACAATAGATTTACACTGCTGTTTTATGGTGTGTTGATTATTCTCTGGAGAATTGTCATGGACAGGGCATCTCTATATTAGCAGCTTCTGTTTATAGCTGCGTTAGCCTGTGCACTAAAGTTTGCACACTCTGAGAAGATCTGACATCAATAAATTGCCTAAATAGGCCTGAATTACTTTAAAAGTAGTATCTTTGACTGGATACTTTACTGGTCTCTAGCTGAGACCAAGCACAAATAAATTGCAGAACAAATATGCTTAAGAAAATGCTTGCTGTTGTAACCAATAAATTTTTGGTACAATATTTTACACAGAATTATAGTGGCTAACCAGTACATATTTTAGTATGGTAAGAGCAGATTCATTATAACACAAAAATAAGGAAAAGATTGACATTCAATTAATTTTTATTAATAGCTTAAATTTTTGAATAAAACATTTTACTTATGCAGACTTTTCTAGGTAATAAATACTAAACTAAATTTTAATTTTTACATTATGTAGTACATTTAATTATGTGATGACATATGGTTAAATTAGAATTCATATACTGATCCAGTGTTAAGGAAAAGAATGTAGGGGGAGGTACATAAAACTGCTAAATATGAATTAAGTTTATAATTTAGTCCTCCACAAAATACTCTTTAAGCTGAAGCATTTATAAGGAATTTAAACTCTCAGTGAAAAGAAGAAGAATTTCACATTTCTTAACCCCTAAATTTCTCAACACAGAAATTTCCACAAAGAAATATATGGAAAAAGAAAAGTCAGAGCAAAGCTTTGTAAGTAAAAAGGGTGAGCTATATCATTGGAAAATAAAAGACTTTGGTAAGAAGTAAGATAGGTAGTCAGTATTTTACAATGCATACTAAAACTATACTGCACAGTAAAACCAATGGTAAAATTGTTTCCTGGATATAAAACAAATTAACACCAAACACTAAAGATATTTTAGGAAATAATATTCAAAGTCTTCATACATAATATCTTGGTGTAGCAGTGTATGGAAAGGAGTAGATTAAATCAAGACATTAAAATTGGGATTTTACTATATTATCCTAATTTTAACTACCATTTGTATAGCTTTTAATTAATTCCATTATATCTTTATAAATATAAGTTAAACTGTAAAGCCTTTTTGCTAGCTTTTGAAGCAAGCATTATTATTCCAAATTTTAAAAGGAAACAAGATTCAAAGTTGTTTTACAGAATTTTGAAAGACACATAGCCAAAGCAAATTTATTCTCATTTTATTCTGTGCTGTTTACCTCATTATGTCACTAAAATGTGTCCTTTCCTTTAGGCAAGTGGACAATTTTTTTTACATATATATTTTGATTAGTATTTACTTGTTGCCAACTTTATATTGAAAGTCAATAACATGTGACTGCACCCTGTAGTAGAGGAATGCTTTTTTTTTTTTTGTCACCAGAGTATATTGAGGAATTGATAATTAATTAGTTTATTGTCCTTTGAAAGTGAACACAATATTAAGTCCATATTAATTTTAATATTAATTTTATGTCCATATTAATTTTGTTTTATTCTCCCTTGAACTTTGGAAAACAGACTTGCAAATGCCATTCAAGTATTGAAGGCAAGAATCACCTCTGGATGTGACAAGTAGAATACTCTCATAGGTTTGGGAATAAAGATATACTCATTCTCAGGTTTAGTTTCCTGTATGCTACAGTTGGCATTCTGAAAGGTCAAAATAAGGGCTTTTTATTATAAAAAGTTTGCATACATTAGCTTTTCATTTTTTTCTAATTTTTTTAATAAATGAAACTTAGTTTTTGGATCATTTCTTGGACTACAAAAAAACTGCAGATATTACATAACATTACTGGTTTGCCTCCTTAATAACATCTTGTAGGTATATCACTTCTCAAAGGGAGCAAGATGGCCTACTAGAAACATCTCCTTAGTAGTAACTCACTTTGTACTTGGAAAAACAGACTTACAAATGCCAAGTGAGACAGAGGAAAGAAAACTCCAAACACCTCTGCTTGGGGGAATCCACATAGGAAAATCACTCCAGGGCCATAGTGAAGCAGTGGTGGAGTATAGGAGCCACCAAGGGGTCTGGAACTGAGGAGACCCAACATAGAAGGTAGTTGCTTAGAATGGGCAGGCTTACAATCCCCCCCCCCTTTTTTTTTCTTTTTCTCTTTTTTCTCAGCTTCTTGCTCTTTATCAATCTTTTCTTTTTGGACTTGTATCAAAAGAACACTTCAACACTTAAACTCTGAGACAAGGTAACTTAAAAAGAAGGAAGTGAGAAGGAAAAAGCAAGGGAAGAAAATGAACAAGAAGAAAACACATATGAGGAGTAACCAATGAAGAAATCCCAGTAAAATGAAAAATCAAACCAAAACAACAACCCCAAGCAGAACCTCCAACCCCAAGGTGGCTACAAGGCACACAGTGCAAATAATTCCACCTATAAAGATTAGTGGAAATGACACAAGGGAATTTAAAATATTGATGTAAAAGGCAATATTGAAAATTGGTGTGAGAATATCAAAACAGAACCAAAAAAATGGATAAAAGATATAAAGAATATAGAAAAAACAGCAGAGCTTAAGGAATTGAAGGAGTCAATCTCTGAGGTTAAAGATGCAGAAGAAAGTATGAAAGATTAGAACATGGACAAGAATCTCAGAGCTAGAGGATATAGATCATAAGCTAACACAGGTAAGTAAAAAGGCAGAAAAGAAGAGAAAGAAAGCAGGACATTCACTAAGAGAATTATAGGATTTCAGGAAGCCTTCAAACATATGAATTAAAGGAATTTCTGAAGTGGAAGAAGAATGTCCCAAAGGAATGGAAGCCCTACTAGCCAAGACACATTGTTATGGACCTGCCCAAAGTCAAGACAAAAGAGAAAATTCTGCAAGTAGCCAGGAGTAAGTGACAACTCACCTACAGGGGCAGATGCATCAGGGTGACAGCAAACTTATCAGCTCAAACTTTCCAAGCCAGAAGAGAATAATCATCTACCTTTAGCCTTCTAAACAAAATAATTATCAGCACAGAATTATGTGTGTTGCTAAACTAAGATTTAGAATTGGTGGAGAAATCAAATCTTTACTAACATGCAAAAATTCAGTAAATTCACCACAAGACCAGCTCTACAGGAAATAGGCATATTCTTCACACTGACCATCGCAACAGACCATCAGAAAGTAAACCCCCTCAAACTGAAGGACAAAACCTAACTTCCACAATGATGTAAAAGATGAAACTAAACAATGAATTTTCACAAAAAGAGACAAATAGAACTCCATAATACTTATCAATTCTCTCAATAAACATTAATGGCTTTATTAATTTCTTACTGAAGAGGCACAGGTTCGCTAATTGTATAAAAAAACACAAGCCATCCATATGTCATCTCCAGGAAATACTCCTAACCTTGAAGTACAAAACAAGACTCAGGGTAAAGGAATGAAAAAAAGTATTTTAGGCAAATGGAAGTCAGTAGAAAAGAGGCATTTCTATCTTATTTTTAGATACAAGTGTATTTAAACAACTAACATGAAGAAAAATGAAGATAGTTCATTTTGGTGTATGGAATAGACAAGAGGACATTTCAATTCTAAGTATTTATTGGTCAACTTAAATGCTCCCAGATTTGTGAAACAGACCTTGATTGGTCTGAGCTATATAATACCCCATAACATCATAATACCTGGGGACATTAACCCCTCTGCAAGAACTGTACAAATCCTCTCAAAGGAAACTAAACAAAGATACAAGGGACTTAAATGGGCCGAATAGACATATACAGAACACTCCATCCCAAAGCTAAGGAATATATGTTGTTCTTGACACACGATGAAACATTCTCCAATATAGATTATATCCTAGGATACATATCAAACCTCAACAAAATTAAAAGAATTAAAATTACACCTTGTATTATCTCAGTCCACAGACAATAAACGTAAAACTCAATGTCAACAAAAATTTTTATACCTACCCAAAGGCAAGGGAATTAAACAAAATAATGCTAAATGACATATAAAGGAGGAAATTATTAAATTTCTCATACATAGCAATAATGAAACTACAAGATACCATAACCCATGTGATACTGCTAAAGATGTCCTAAGAGGGGAACATCATCACATCAGATGCTACATCTGAGAAACAGAAAGATACCACATGACTTAATGAGTCATAAGAAAATGGAAAAGGAAGAATAATCTAATCCTAAACCTAGCAGAAGAAAAGAAACAACCATAATTAAATCAGAAATAAATTATATTAAAAACAAAGGAATCATTCAGAAAATTAATAAAATAAAAAGATGGTTCATTGGAAAAATGAATAAAATTGATAAACCATTAACTAGATTAACTAGAAATAGAAATCAAAATATCTAATAACCTCAATCAGAAATCAAAGGGGGAAATAAAAACAGATATCATAGAGATAAAAGAAATTATCTCTGACTACTATAAGAAACTCTATGCCTAGAAATTTGACAATGTGGAGGAAATGGAACAATACCTAGAATCACACCATCTACCTGGACTTAACCAAGAAGAAATAGATCTCTTGAACAGAGCAGTATCAAGCACTGAGATCTAAGAAAATGTAAGGAATCTTCCAACAACAACCCAAAAAAGCCCTGGACCAGACAACGGCACACCAGAGTTCTATCAAACCTTCAAGGAAGAGCTTGTACTATTACTACAAAAACAATTCCAAAACATTGAAAAGGAAGGAGGAGTCACCAAAATATTCCATGAAGCAAACATCACCCTGATACCAAAAAAGGAAAAGACCAAACTAAAAAGGAGAACTGAAGACCAATTTTACTAATGTATACAGAGGTAAAAATATTCAACAAAATCTTAACCAATATATTATAGCTACACAGTAGAAAACTTATACATCAGGATCAAGTAGGCTTCATCCTTGGGTTGCAAGGCTGGTTTAACATATGCAAATCCATAAATGTAATTCACCATATCAACAGAAGCAAAAACAAGGACCATATGATCTTCTCAATGGATGCAGAAAAGTATTTGTTAAAATTCAACATCCTTTTCCAACAGGAACACTTAAGAATATAGGCATATGTGGCACATTTCTTAAACTTATTGAAGCCATCTACAACAAACTTACAGCTAATATCATTCTAAACAGAGTAAAACTTGAAAGATTTTTCACTTAGAAATTTAACCAGACAAGGATGTCCTTTATTGCCACTGTTATTCAACATAGGGCTGGAAGTGTGAGCCAAAGCAATCAAACAAGTGAAGGATTTAAAGGGCATCCAAATGGGGGCAGAGGAGGTCATTTATTTTTAGAGCTGAATAATATTCCATTTTCTGGATGTAGTGCAGCCTATTTACACATTCACTTACTAATGAATGTTTTGATTGCTTCTAAGTATTGACAATTATGAATAAAGCTACTACCTTCAGTCATGTGCAAGTTTTTCTGGGCATAAGTTTTCTCCTCCTTTGGGTTTATTTCAAAGAGCACAATTTGTGGATGATATATAAGACTATATGAAGTCAGAGTGTTCAATTTGTGAACACATCATAAAAGGTAGAACAATTTACATTGTGAACTCATCCTAGAAAGAGTGCTACATACCTCATTACTGAAGCTCACTACAGTCACCAGATGGCCAAGGGGAGTAGTTCAAGGATAACCCTTGTGATATTCAGCAATAAGATATGTGCACTTTTTCTAGAATGAGTTTATAAACTTAATTGTCAGACCCTGTACGATGGCAGCTCTGATGGCCATTCCAGAAGAAGAGTTCTAAAATTGCTCGGACAGGTTGTCTGGGTGCTGGCATCTGTGCATAACTTCCCAAGGTGGGTAACCTTTGAAGGTTTCCCTAATGATATTCAGTAATGAGATAGTTAGCACTTTTTCTAGGGTGAGTTTGCAAACTTAACTGTCAGACCTCCCACAATTAGAGCTGTTAAGGCCATTCCAGAGAGTTCCAAATTTGCTTTGAGGAGTGGACTAGGAACTGGCATCAGTGCATAGCTTACTAGAGGAAATACTTTGAAGGTGACCATAGTGATATTTAGCAGTGAGGTAAGTAGATATGTTGCACTTTTCCTGGGATGAGTTCACAAATTTAATTGTCCTACCTTGTGTTTAGTTTATAAGAAACCACCAAACTTTCACAACAATAGCAAAAGACTATGCAGAAAGGGCCAAGGAAGAGGAAGGGAGGGGGGAGGTTAGGGTGGAAGGAGGATAATAGGTGGGGCCACATCTACAGTGCATCTTAGAATGGGTACACGCGAAACTTACTAAATGCAGAATACAAATGCCTACATACAGTAACTAAGAAAATGCCATGAAGGCTATGCTGAACAGTTTGATGAGAATACTTCAGATTGTGTATGAAAGCAGCACATTGTACCTCTGGATTGCACTAATGTACACAGCTATGATTTAACAATAAAAATAAATAAATTAAAAAAAAAGAAACCACTAAACTTTCTTTGGAAGTGGCTGTGCCATTTTGCATCCCATCTAGCAATGAATGAAAGCTAATTTGCCCCACATCCTTGTCAACATTTACTGTTATCACTGTTCTGAATTTTGGCCATTCTAATAGGTGTATAGTGGTATGGGATCTCATTTTTGCAAAGGCAGAGTTTTAAAAATCTAGATGATTTTTCTAACCCCTTTAATTCTTCCCTTGAATCTTACCTTGCCTCTCAGCTACCTTTCTTCGTGCCCAGAATGGTCTTAAAATCATCAGCATAACTAAAGTATACATTGTAGCTTTCTGCCATGGTTCGTTGCATAAGTCCTGCCCTCTGTTCTTAGTAGCTAACTCCCAGTACCTAAACTCAACTCCAACCTCACAGTTGTTTTGGGGTCTGGTGGAAAAGAAAGCAAGTCATTTACCCATTTATTAAGATATGAGATTGATGGATAACCTTAAATTATCTACCTATTTGCAATTCTGAAAATAACCAGTCACTAATTGGTTCAGTCTGGATTTTGCTGGTAAAGATCTACATAAATTCATAATCAAACTTCTACATTTCTTAATCTGTTTCCTTGGCTAAAAAATGATTGAATTGTACACTGAGGACCACTTTTCTAATTTTCTTCTAGATTTACCTTTAATTATAATTGTAATTTCTTTTGATACATAATAATTGAATATATTTATGGGATACAGTTGATATTTTGATTGAAGCATGCAATGTGTAATGATCAAATCTAGATAACTGAAATATTCATCACCTCAAATATTTATTTGTGTTAGGATAATCCAGTCCCACTCCTATAGTGATTTTGAAATCTACAATAAATTGTTGTTGATTTTAGTTCCCCTAATGTGCCGCTAAACACTGGATCTCATTTCTAGTGTCTATTTCAATAATCAATGAGACAATGCATCTCTCAAAGCCTGGAAGCAAGAATTACAATGAGTACAAAATAAAAATCACTTAAAAACAATATTTTCTCATTGATGTGTGTGTGTGTGTGGGGGGGGGTGTGTGTGTAACTTTGAATTTCCTTTTTAAAATATTATCACAGGTTAACTAAAGTTTCAACTTCGGCATCTCAGTACCATGCAGAAAAAGCAGCATAGAAAAGCATCAGTAGGGCGGCGCCTGTGGTTCAGTGAGTAGGGTGCTGGCCCTATATACTGAGAGTAGCGGGTTCGAACCTGGCCCCGGCCAAACTGCAACAACAACAACAAAAATAGCCAGGCGTTGAGGAGGGCATCTGAAGTCCCAACTACTCGGGAGGTGTGACGTCACGGCCCTCTACAGAGGGAGGTAAAGTGAGACTCTGTCTCTACAAAAAGAAAAAAAAAAAGAAAAAGAAAAGCATCAGTAAATAATTTTCTATGTCAATTTCCTTAATGATACAATTTATCAGGCTTACTATAATGTTATCCTGTAGGAAAAAGTGGAGTTGACATAGTAATATTTCATAGACATTACAGTAATTAGACAATTGCCTAATTTAAAACTGAGATATTTTGGTTTTGGTTGATTAAGCTACTTAAATAATCTCTGTGGTATTCTATGCTCCTTGTCTTTATATAATGCAAAATAAAGCAAGCACATAAAACAAACAAAATATTTACATTTTAAGGTAAATACATATTCCTCTCTAACATATTATTGTGTATATTTTTGTTGTTTAAAATGCAAATTGTTATTGAGGTTTTCAAGCAAACTCTCTCCAGCTTGAAAAGTGGGCATTTTGCATAGAAGTTGTTGAGTCATTTTCCAATTCTTGCAAAAGATTAATTTGCATGATTTCCATACGCAAAGGAGAAGTTAGCTCTTTGGCCTTCTTATTGTTTCGATTGTATTTTAGTATTTAATTTTCATGCATTTTAATGCAAATTTATTTGACCTATACAGTTGATTCTAAAACTTATTAAGGGCTTACATGTGACCATTTTTACCCTCCTCAGTCCCAGCATTCTGCTGAACAATGCAATGTTAAAGATTACTACTTTAATTACTTGATGAAAATTACATTTCTATGCTAATAGTTCAAATAAATAAGTTTGATAATACCCAGAATTGCTAATTCCAAACATTCTACTTTCTTCATTCCAGTAATTTTATTAACAGGAAGAAAATCTCTTAGACTTTTTACTAAAAGCTACTGATTTGCACTTCAACTCCTGTGACTCATCAAAAGGAAGAACAAAAAAAGGCTTCAGCTTTTATGCTTGAAATCCTTAACATGGTGTCATGTTTTTAAATTCCAACTTCTGTATTTGCTTGTCATGGTTCAAATCTTAGAGCTTTCTTTTTAAGTGCATCATTTTAAGCAAGTTTTTTTCACTTTTGTGTCTTCAGTTTTCTCATCTGTAAACTGAAGATCATCTGACCTATTCACCTGCGGTATGCTTAGAATGGTGAATAACGTGTAGGAAGCAATGTGTAAGAGTTGCCATTTTTCTACACACTTTTAATTGGTGTTTGGGTTTCCATGTGTTCTAATCACATGGTGGTTCCTGATCTTCTAATTAGTATTAACTAGTCCCTAGAAATATCTTATGATTTTTCAAACTTAAATTAATACAAAGTTAGGTACTAAATGCAGAGATTAAAAAATGTCTTAGGTAGTTAATGTAGCTTTTTTTTTTTCATTGCATTTTATTGTTAAATTCTACCCCATGCTCCTAAACATTTTGTCGTGATTTGTTAGTATTTTTGGATGCAAGCAAGGCAGGATAGCTTTGCGTGGGATGAGTCACTGAAGGAGTGTGACTAGAGACGGCATATTAGTATTGCTTGACAAAACGACTTATTATTCAAGCGCCGAAAAGGAAAAGGAATTGTATTTGAGTGAATGGGAAAGGAGAGGCAGAAGAGGAAAAACATCACTATGAACTATAACAGCCAGAAAATTGGATGAAAAGAATGAAGTCAAAGTTCTACATGGAATACCAAATAGGCGTGTAGCCTGCCGCACGACTTATCAGCTGCACACAGGCCAAGCTCCACAAGGAAATCCAATTTGTTTATAGGAAGTGACCAAAGAGATAGAGCTAGGCCAATGATCCAATGTGCCCTGTAACAAAATGTACCAGAGAAGCGGCTTTCCACAATTTGAAATGTTTTCCACTAGGTTTTGTCACTTATAAGAAACCATCCACTTTAAAATGGCACAAAGGAGCCCTAATTCCGTCAGAGTCACTATTATATATCACAGCTTTTTGAATTATGTAACAGGAAAAGGTACTGACCAGTGAATTCACATTTTTAAAGTACCAAACCCTTTAAAACCTGCACATGTTTATTCTAAAATATTTGAAAATATACCACTGATCGTCTAAAGAAATACAAACTCAGTTAAGGAAAGTACAAATAAAGCACTGTGACAAAAGATATTCATATGAAGATGCAATAGTTTTGAACCAGAAGGTAGTGATTACCCTAAAAAACAAAAGCCACAATAATAGAAATGTGGGTAATATGGCAATAATCAATAAATACTGCTAAGAAATTACCGAAGTTGAAGGAGATAGAAGAAATATTTCTCTAAATAAAACAAATATAAGAAAAATAATGTACAACTAAAACAAAGAAAACTGCAGACTTAAAGATACCATTTTCAAAAGAAGAGGTAATTTTTATAGTACAGTAAGCTCCAAGGTTAGTCATTAATTTTTTAAAGAAAAAAAGACCCAATTCCTGTAAAACAATTTAACGAGGCTTATTCTGAGACAAATATGTATGACTGGCCTGGAGAACGTGTCTCCAAGAGGTCCTAAGAAAAATGTGCCTGTGGTAGCTTTGGTTACAGCTTGATTTTGTGCATTCATGAAGGCAGGAGCTACTTGTCAGATCTTAAGGCAATACATGGAGACCATACATTGGTAAGGGACCAAAATAAGGGATATCGAAAACCAAGGGGTGGGGGTGGGGCTTACCCATGTTAGATGGGTTTAACACATTAACTCCCATGTAAGTTGCATTTAACTCATGCTTGGTTTGAACCCAGGGTCTCATGAAGCATTCGGAACTGGGGGATATGCAGGAAAGTCCATAGCATGTCTGTCCACTGTGAAACCTCTGTTCATTGTTTTTGCTCTCATTCTTTCCTCACCCCCACCTCCTGTCCCCCTGCTCCAGCTGCCCACCCAAGCACGCCACAGGTGCTGCACTGTGTTCTCTGATTACCCTCCTTTCTGGTTGTGCAGTTCCCCTTGAATAGTTGTCTGCTGGCTCCTTGAACAAAATCGATTACATAGAATGTGATCATGTGACATTGTTGCACATACTTGGGGGGTATAATTCAGAGGTTTTTATCAAGGTCCAGGTAAGGTCCAAATCAGACACATCTAAATACTTATAGAAAGAAAAAAAGACTCAATTCTCAGAAACAATTTTAATAAATACTTTGTAAGTTACATACAACTCATATGGCACTCAGTGTAAAAATTGATTCTGCCGTCATGTGAGTTACACATAAATCATACACAGAAAACAGTAAAAAATAAAAAAGTTTTCATTAAATTAAAAAGGATCATTTTGCTTTCAAAGTTTTTATTATGTTTTCATATAAAACACTGCATCCCCAAGGAAAACTTTTTTTCCTAGTGTGGCAGTCAGTGCTTTAAAGGATCTTTCATAATTGGTTAAAGAATTATGAATGTTTAAAGCTTGAGATATTTTTAAATGGTTAATTGGTTAAAGAATTATGAATGTTTAACGCTTGAGATATTTTAAAAGATAAGGATGTTTGTTAATCAGTGATAAGCCACTAAATGGTTATACAAATTTAAGTGATCTATTAAGTCAATTGATGACCCAGGTGGTTTAAGCTTTGTCTTGTATAATGTTAGGCCTGCTAATGATTTAGCATCTCATTGCTGCAACAGGAATCTCCAAAATTTGAGGGAGAGGCATGTCTAACCCCCGTTCTCATGGCCAGTAACCCATGGCCAGTAACCCAGTTTCAGGATTTTTCTGGGGTCTCCTTGGTAAAGACAAGATTCATTCAGTTCAGAGAGGGAGCTTTCAGATTCATGAAGACCCCTAATTGTAAGTCAAATATATTTAAAGATATGTTTCCTGGTTAGTTGAAACCTTATAATAGATGGGTATATATGTGTCTTGTAATTCCATACATGTGGGAACATAATCAAGGGAATTGTGGTGAATTTATAGTTTAGTCTTTATATATTCACCTGCAAACCAGAATGACTTCTTTCTTACTCTAAATTTCTTGCAATTCTAATTATTATTTTCTTCTTCCTTTTAATTTTTTCTATGTAACTGAATGGTGCCTCTATAGTTATTAGCCGCCTAGGTGCATAGTACAAATTAATTGCATCACAGTTGTTTAAAAGTACTGCAGCATCAAAAATTCTTAAAAGCATTTGCCAGTTTAATGCTGTGCAAAATAATCTAGTAGCTATAACTATATTTAAGCCTATGTTATCTTTATGCTGAAATGGAAGAATTTTTCATCTTGATGGAAAAATGCATTAAGTATCTTCAGAGTACATTTTCTGATGTGTATCAATTAATATTCTAACAATAAAATTCTCTTTACAGTAATTGCATAGTTTTTCATAGTTTCTTTCATTTATATTATGTTTCTATTTACAGTCTCATTTCACAAGTGGGAGTATGCAAAAACATGGAATTTCTCCTCATATAGCATAATGGAATATATTTATTGACTGTTTTGTTGTAATGTATTTCAGAAATACTTGATGTGATTAGATCAACAAAATATGTAGGTGTTAGTTTACATGGAATTTCATTCTAAGTTATAAAGATACTAAGATACAATTGCCTTTATGTACACGCATTCAATCCATTAATGTTGATTTTGTGCCTATTTTAAGCAAAGCACTGTTTGGAGAGCTGAAAATACATCTCTGACCAAGACAGATAAGTTCTCTTTTCCTGGAAGTTTACAATCTTCTGAGAAAGAACAAATAAATAAACAAGATGAATAAATTATCAAATACGCAAATGAAAAACATCAGACTGTAATTCAAACTCTAAAAATAATTTAAAAAGGACAAATGGTAAGACATAGATGGCATATGAAGATTGGTTTAATATGGCAAAGTTCTCTGACCATTTCATACATATGCTAAAAAATGAATAATAAAGGAACAGCTGTAAAAACTACCAGATAGAAGGGGTATTTTAAAAATAGGAAATATAAAATTTCACATTTGGTGATAGACACGACAAATTGTCACCCAATAATGATCCTACCCTTTCTCCATAGAATTACTGCCAGAATATATTCCTTAACATGTTTAGCCAATAATGAATCATCCACTCTGATTTAAGGACATAGGCTAGTGTGCTCTGTGACCCAGTTTGAGCCGCCTTCACTTGTTAAGCCAAATTCCACCTCCAAGAGCCCTTTCTCATCCATACACCCTGTAGGAAAACAGAAATGATAGAGATGATGTTAAGATAATTGAGAACTTGAACAAAGGACCTTGTCCTGTTAGGGGAGAGAGTTCACCTCTGAGATGTTCAATGGACCTACTTCATTACCCCCAGCAGATCTAACAAATTCAGCTGAATCAAAGAGAAAGCAAGAAACTAGTGGAAAATAGGTCAGCTGAGACGACAGTATAGTAGAATAGAAGCAAAGTTTACTCACAGTAAAGAAAGGGACTATATTTTCTTTAAAAGTAAAACATAGCTAAGATGAACTTGTCCAGAGAGCGGAAAAGAGTCCCCCTCATGAGTGAGAGGACATACCACATAAAGGCAACACACTGATGTAAGTATTTTCATTTCAGTTCTTCCCACGTTTACCTATAAGAATATAAGTATTCCCACTGGTTCTACTGAGGCCTTCAGGCAGGCTGTCCTGGTTTCATTGGTTGTGGATTAGCTGAGTTGTAGCATAAATCCAATTTTCTTTACTCTGTATTGATAACTATTAACTGTTATTTTACTAGTGAGGGTATGGTAGTACCTGTTAGCCTTGTGATGTTTCTGCCAATTATGGTGTGCATTGTTCTATAAGGGGGATGGTTATTTTATTTTTAGGGGGGGTCATTATCTCTGTTTTATGTGAGAGATTCATTCTTAGTCCACAGGTCATGCATCACAGATTAAAAGCTACAGGCACAGCACATACTTTGTTAACTAGTTCACACCCACCTTTTCCAGCTTTCTTGTCCAGAAAGCCGTAATTCTCTCCCACATCGCTGTAGCCCCTTTAACCTCTTCTCATCCCTGATCAGTCCCTGAAGGCAACAGTTATACTAGTCACTTGCAAAAAGACAAACAAAATATGTAAAGTTTAAAAATAACAACATGGGGTAGAAATCATAATGTCATAAACTCTACATTTTTTTCCTGCCTTAATTTGATGAAAATTGCCACTTCTTATTTGGATTGCCAGAAGAGTTTATGCCTTAGAAAAACTAACCAGGCCTCTCCAAAAATCTATGTGCCTTTCTTAACAACGGATATTATTCCTTAAAATATGTATATGTGTATGTATACATGTACGTATGTATATATGTGTTTTGAGACAGAATCTCACTCCATCATCCTAGGTAGAGTGCCTGGCATCACAGCTCAGAGCAATCTCAAACTCCTGGGCTCAAGAGATTCTCTTGCCTCAGCCTCCCAATTAGCTGAGGCAATAGGTGGCAGACATAATGCCCAGCTGTTTTTTTCTACTTTTAAAAGAGATGGAGGTCTCACTCTTGACTCTGGCTGGTCTTGAACTCCTGAGCTCAGACGATCCATCCATCTTGGCCTCCCAGAGTTCTAGGACTGCTCCTGCACAATTTTTATTTTTTATCCTCTGCTCTCTTTGACTATTCAACTTCAAATTAGAAAAAGGTAGTAGAATTTCAAAGACTGTTATCAAATCTTAGCAGTATCTACTCAATTTAGAAAGAATCTGCAGAAAGGTAAGAACAAAAAGAAGAAAGAAACATGTCCATATTGTTAGCTGTTGAGTTAGAATTCTCTATTTAATAAAATGCTTTCTCTGAACATCTGAAGAAATGTATAGCTGGAATTTCTTTATTTTCCAGGTCCTTGGTCATATTTGAAGAATGAACCCAATGGACCATGCCAATAAGCAAAAGGACAGAATTTGTTGATAGATAAAGAAACATAGGTAAGGGAAAGAGAGGCACAGAACCTTCTGGGGCAGAGGACAGGGACCAAGTGGGCAGCCCACAAGAGCCTCCTGTCATAGGGGTGTATATACTACTTTTTCTATCCTGAAGGCTAGGAGTCTTAGGAAGATGGATTGTATGTCTGCAACATGTTACAGTCAGCTGGGGCCTGTGGGAAGAAATTAATGTCAAAACTGCCCCTATGTAGTAATATGAATATGGTCCTACATGAAGTATGTCCCCCTGCTTTGGGAGAGGCAGCCCTGGGAGAGGCAGCCCATATGAGATACCTGTCAGGCTACTTTTTATGAGCATATTTGTCCAGAGGATATAACCTGCAGAGAACCTGCTTGTGCCTAGAGATGGAGTCTATGATGAAACTGATTTCTAAGCTCCCCCAGGCCTAGCAAATGGGGGGTGCGGGTCCCTGTCTGTCCCTGAGCAGGAGAACCCTGTATTAAATGAGGTAAAGGAAGGAAGGAAAACCATATGCAATTATTGAAAAGGATACTGGAGTAAGGATTGTAGAAAGAGACCCTGAAAAAGGAAAAAAAAAAAAAAATTCAGGAATGCTCAGAAAGACAAAACTCTTAGCTGTGAAAGAATTTGGCAGATGGATTAAAAATTATGGATTTGAGGATTCTCAGAGGTGGGCACTGGTAAAACATGTTTCAGTTATGTTCTTTTATCCTGACCTATTCTAAACTATTTTCTGGTAGATCCTAGCACTATCTGTTGCTCAAATATTTCTTGCTTTCAATCTGATAATATATCAATTTGGTTTTTGGTATTTTGACTCAGCCTTTCTCTTTTTCTTTGTTCTTTCTTTGTTATTTTTCCTCTGTGGTTTTCATAGGCATAGTTTCCTCTAACTGAGGGACATGCGCTCTTTCTTTCTCCATATTATTTTGCAAACCAATTTGAGAGATACCTGCAATGAAAATTAAAGGCTAACATACTTTCCACTCCAGACTGAATGTATATAGAGCTCCCTTAGTAAAAATGTATCTGATTTGGTCTTTGCCTCTTCTGAAAGGAATGGAAGGGTAGAGAATGTCACTCTCACACAGTTGGAAAAATTTCATGAATGGAAGGAAATTGATGAATCATATCAGGCCCCAGGGGAATAGCCTATTGTTGTATAAATTTCTTTCTGCAGTAGGTCCTTGGTCTCAGAGATCAAAGAATGAAACCATAGATCACAGAGATCAGTGATAAGATAGGATTATTAGATAGAAAATAAACAGGAAGGAAGGAAAGGACCAGAGTCTCTGGGGGTGGGATTGGACACCCAAGTAGGAAAACCTCCTGTGAGTCTTATCTAAGAGCTTTATACTGTTTGGGGAAGTACACTTGGCCAGGACTTGACAGACTTCAATGTTGATTAGTGACTGAATGACAGTATTAACAAATGAATAAAGTTCTTCCCATTCTTAGGAAAACCCCCTGGGAGTCCACTGGGTGGTCCAAAAGAGGCCTTACTTCCATGTAAAAACTGCCCTACTGGCTTGGCACCTGTGGTTCAAGCAGCTAAGGTGCATATTAGCCACATATACATGAGCAGGCAGGTTTGAATCCAGCCTGGCCCACTGAACAACAATAATGGCTGCAACCAAAAAATAGCTGGGCGTTGTAGCAGGTGCCTGTAGTCAAAGCCACATGGGAGGTGGAGACAGGAGACTTGCTTGAGCTTAGGAGTTGAAGGTTGCTGTGAGCTGTGATGCCACTTTACTCTACCCAGGGCAACAGCTTGAGGCTCTGTCTCCAAAAAAAAAAAAAAAAAAAAAAAAAAAACTGCCCAACTGTCCTCTCCTTTCTTACTTGTTTTCAGAGAGTGCAGTTTGGAAAAGAAAGTCTGCCTGCTTAGGCCTAGAAAATGGGAGGGTCCTTGTCCATCCCTGAATGGGGGACACCCTGTACCACTATGTATAAAATAATATACTTCCTTAGGGGCTCAACTAGAAAAAAGTAAAGCAATTGTAGGAGAATTAGAAAACAAAGGATAAGTAAAAAGGCCACTCACCTGTAATACTCTGTTACTTCCAGTAAGAAAGTATATAAGTTTGATCTAGATGGTCACCACTCAATAACCATATGAATTTTTACATGGTAATAATAAATAAATAAATGTGTCATTTTACTAAGTGCTGTGTTGTTTCACTCCCAACCCTGCAACTATTCTAATTTTGATATCCTCATCTGCAAAGCTTTTCTTTGTAGTTAATTGATGTTTTGTTTTCTTATTCCCCTTATTCCTCCCAATATTCCTTTAAAATATTGTTGGTATTTACTTATAAAAGAATCCAATATTTCTGGTAAAGAATACTTCAGGAATTTCAGGACTCTTTTATTTTGTCCAGTTATTTACAAAAATTTTACATAAATCTTAAATAAATTTGTCCCTCAAAAAGGATTCATAATTTTTCAATATGTAAATTCTTTACAGATGGCCTAAGAAACTAAAGAGCAAAACTAAACTG
The DNA here is from genome assembly GCA_963574355.1 of Loris lydekkerianus. Taxonomy (NCBI): domain Eukaryota; kingdom Metazoa; phylum Chordata; class Mammalia; order Primates; family Lorisidae; genus Loris; species Loris lydekkerianus. The sequence continues at coordinate 10,678 of CAUYPK010063899.1, read as the reverse complement.
ATATCTCAGTGCCATTTCTTGCTTCACAGTGCAGTGAGTCCTCACTAGAAAAATTGTAACATTGCAAAAGTAGAGTGAAATATTTAGGTCCCCTGTTGTCAGCCATAGAAAGTTCTGTGTTACAATCTAGACATCCGCTAATACTATTGTTGTAATTATTTGCCACCTAGAAGAAAGACTTGGACCCCACTTTAGGTATAAATCAGATGGTGATTTATTACACCTGAGCAGGTGGGCCGCTACCCAGAAGGGCAAATGGCCCCAAAGAGAAAAGCAGGCTGTCTTTTATACCCTTTTTTGTGCTATGTGGCAAGCCAAGCAAAAACAGATGCAGAACATGGCCAGTTAGCTCAGGGGTGGGGTTACAGTCGGGGGGGCTATAATATGGTGGGGTTACAGTGAGTTGGCTACATTGTGGCAATTGTGTAGTGTACTACATGATGATTGGCATGGATAGTTGGCATGGGGACAACTAGGGGGATGCAGTACCTTGGGAACTTTGTGTAGGTAATTTCTTTCACCATTGTTTCACCATAGCTAGGGCATTGGGGGAACTTGGAGAACTTCCCTGTTCTACGGGGGTAAGTTTTCCCATTATTTTACCTGTTGCTAGGAGTTTTTGGGAACTCAGGGAACTTCCTTGTTCTATTCTGAAACCAGTTTGAGGAATTAACCCAAGGGGGGAGAGGGGACTCAGTTTGAGACTGTAGGGCATTTTTAGGGGTCCGTTGGCTGGGTACTAGACTATAAATCAGGTTATCTATAAAAAAAAAAGGTTAGAAAACTTTTTTGGACAAGTATGATATTGTAGACAGTTGATAGAAACTTTCTGTTATTTTTTTGTTTGCCTTTTTAAACAGATTGATGAAATTTGGGATTTTTTTTTTTTTTTTTTTGCTTTATTGAGGTATATTTGACAAACAAATTACATATATTAAGGTGTAAAGTGATTGTTTTGATATTCATGAATTATGATATGACTACCACAATCAAGCTAACTGTATCTATCATCTCATTACTCTTGTTAATTATACAAATTTTGTGTATAATTAACTTATGATTAAGTATTATTAACTTTCATCACCATGCCAAATATTAGCTATCTAGGACTTAACTCATCTTCCAACACTGAAACTTTGTATCCTTTGACCAACAACTCCCTCTTCTTCCCAACCTGGAGACCCTGGTAACTGCCATGCCATTCTCTGCTTCTATGAGGTTGAGGAACTCAGGAAATTTCACACTTCAAAATATGACTCACTGGTATAAAGAATATTTTGAATTAAAGGCCATTCAGGGCAATAAACTGGACTTACCTAATGGGAAAATCAAAGGGGACAATTGATTGTACTTCCTACTTCCTGTTATCTCAATATATTGCAGGAATGAAAGTCAAGAATATAAACAGATCGGGCCCAAATCATTAAGTCATAAATACCCATCTCTCAAGTTAATTTTGAAGTCAATGTACTTCCCCTCATCATTTGCCCTCTCTAGAATAGAAACGCCTCCAGCAACGGTTTATCACTCTATATCTTTAATACTCCCCCTCCCAAAAGGAAATATTAGCACTCCATTGGGAAAATGGGTTATCACTCTGTGATTTCTCCCCATTTGTAGGGTAAATAAATCCTTCCTCTTATTAATCTGCTTTAATTGTGAGTTGAACTTTTATTCCACTTTCAGGGAAAGGGCAAATTTCCTTTCACACCTATAAGGTCAAGTATTTAGATTCCCCATGTTAGTGAGATTATTCAGTATTTTGTCATTCTGTGCCTGGTTTATTCCCCCAGCATAATGTCCTCCTGATCAATTCAAATTTAAAAAAACAAACAAACAAGATTTCCTTCTTTTTAACATTGAAGACTATTTCATTGTGTGTATGTATATCACTTTTTTTATCCCATTATCTGACAGACAGTTTGATTACATATCTTTACTATTGTAGCTAATGCAATATTTGATTGCTAATCAAATATGAACTTAGGACTGCAGATATTACTAAGATCCTTATTTCATTGCATTGTTCCATTGCTTTTGTATACATCCATACAGAAGTTGAATTGCTGGATATGTAGTAGTTCTATTTTGACCGTTTTGCTTTGCCAAAAGACTGCCCCACCTTTTATAAAGGGGGAAAACCAGTAAGAGAGCAATTGATTCTCAGGTTTTGAAACACTTTGAGCAACTGAAGTTGGCTATAGTCATGTTCGAGGATTCTAAATTTTGGAAAAAAAAAACTTAAACAACATTTGTATTGAAAATAAAAGTGCTGCCATCATAATTGTAACTCAGAAGTTGTGAGTAAACTAGAAACTAGTAGCATATTTCTTATTTACAAATGTGCTGGCACTAGATGGCAAACAGCAGCCACACTTGTTGAAACATTTCAAACCTTACCTTAGATCTCTTGACAGCTTCCTTAAAAGTTCAGAAGACCCACTATTTGTCAGCACTGCTGTCAAACTACATAGAAACATGCATTACTATCCAAACCTAATAGTATGTAGGAGATGCACTCTCCTAAGTTTTGCTCCTAATTTGGCAGATCCTACTCAAATATTACTAGATGACCATAACTATACAGTGGTTATAGAAGACACTAGTTCTCAAATAGATGGAATTTATCTGATATTCTTGTTACAAATATGATATCATCGTATTTGGTGATGGGCCAAAGACAATTTAAGTTTTTCCATGATATGGTGACTTCTTTTGAAAGTTTGGTAGTTTACGTTTTGTCTTGTATTAAGTGTGTGGTATCTGTCATATAAACAACAGGGAGAAATGGAGAAAAATAGGGGATTCCTGGTTTTGATAGAAACTAAAGTTTCTCATGGAGAATTTACAATCTATTTTTGAGAGGCCTCATAACTTTCTCTTCAATATCAATAATCCATTGTAGGAACCCACACAAGGCAGAAAGACAATGTTTTTTTGACAAACTACAAAACATGGCAATGTAAAAACATGGCTGACTCCACCCTGAAAACTTCATTTTAAAGGTAAAAATAAATTTTCAAAAAAAAAAAAAAAACTTCACAAATTGAAATCAACGAAAGGATTTAGAAAAGTGAATAAAAGAAAACCAGTCACTTTAAGGGAATTACATAGTATCTACACAATAATTTCTATGCTACAGTCTTTATTTTCTTCATTAAAATTTTTGTGTCACAAATCAAATAACCTGAGTAGACTCTTATAATATGGATCAACAATAAAATTATTCAAAACATATAAACAGATTTGCTATCTATTAGCAGAACTAATATTGCAAGCGATTCTCACAGAATTTGCAGAAACTTTTTCCACCAATTTTATAAGAAATCTGGCATTAGTCAGACTTCACAAAATTAATGTCTATGGAAGATAAGAGATTTGATTTAATTGTAGTGACTATGATGTTTGCATGCCCTGATAGCTTTCCTTTTTCAAAAATTAGTTTCAAGACAGTGGTAAACCCTCTTCCAAAACACACAGATTTCTATATTTGAAATATCAATGTATAATGAATCAAACAGAAGGATGAGTTTTTATTTTTACTGTCATAATAATTCTGTAAATGTTTGTGTATTCACAATAGTTATCACATTCTCTTAACTTAATTTCCTTAGACAAGTAGAGTGGTTGAATCAAACTCAACTAAACCAAACAACAAAAAATCCTCATTGGCTAAGATTCAGCAATCTAGTGGATAAAAATGCCCTAGAGATTTATGATTGGTCTTGTAAAAGATACAGTAGTCCTGAAAGCAAGAATGCTATCTCTCCCTTTTAATGTATGTTTGACAGCATCTGAGGAGTACCAGACTGTGACTTTCATAAATCGTTTCAAACTCAAGTTCTTAGAGTACCTGGAACTGATACTAAACCCAACTAAAAGCAAGTATTTTATAAAATTTACTACTATTCTTATATTTTATTACCTATCTCTTATCTACAGCAACCAGTATTTCAATTACTTTAAGAAAACTCTTTGATTAGAAAACAAACATGGCGTTCATTACACTACTTTTTCTTCTTGTGCTCCTAGTAATAGTTCTCATACATCTTTAAGGAACAACTAGGTACTAAGATTATGACTGCACCAGAAAAGACAGAAAGTATTGTAGAAAAGATAAACTTCTAATTAGAGGACAAACAGAAATCTAGCCTTTACCAATAAAGGTTGCAATAGACAAGCCCAATGCCATTCAATTAACTTTAAGATGCAAGTTCTCTACGGGAAAAGCGTGGGTAGATAAAGAAAGATGGGTTCCAATTTTTCATGGAGACATAATTGACTATTATAATCATGTAGCTATTGATTGTGCCAATGTGAAAAATTGGCTATGGGTTGTGTTTGTCCTAAAGACTTAAAACAATTAGAGTCATGTACGCTAAACACTAGAAATTCAATCTGTACACTTCAACAGGCACCCCATTGTAAGACTTTGATACTTGATCATGGGCATGGATATCTGTGTTTCACATCTGGAAAAAAAAATGGGAGAAGATAGAATAACTAACAAAGAATTTAAATTGTTCTATATATGTAATTTTATGTATGAGAAGTTTTCCAATGTCACTTATTTAAGAGTAAATTTTCTGCATCTAGTTCTAAATGTCCCCTAAAGAAAATCAGTTTACAGCCATTGCCTGGAAGACTTATTATTTATCAAATTATTGAATCCATAAAATCTAGTGTATAACTGCAAAATTTACATATTCCTTCATTTTTTATAAATTATTACTTAATAGATATTGTCAATATTTCTTCTGAGTATGAAGAATATAAGAAATCCAATAAAGTAAGAGGAGGTAGCTTGCAACAACTGGGTTAGGGAAGAATGACTAGTTCATTGTAATATCTGCTCTCTGTTTCCCATCATCTGCACCTTTCAGAATTTATATGGGAGTCTGTGTGTTGCCATTTCTGAATAGCGGTTCAGACAGATAGCATAAGCTTCTTAAGATCATGTACTTAAGAGTAGTTATTTGGCATATTCAGGGAAATAATTTTACGTATACTTTAAACAAATAAGATCTTGATGCTAAATTTTGATTAGCTAATGGGACTAACTTCCTTTGGAAATTCAATAAAACAGTAACTCATTCAGTTACCAGATCAAAATTTGCAAGAATAAGTTGTAGTTTTAATTATATTAATCGATACTTTTTTTTCTTGTTGAGTTAAACTAGCTAAGAAATAAAAGGCTTGTATTTGCATTTAGCTAGTAGTAAGGGAAGAAAAATACTGTACATTTTTCAGAACAGGTAACCCAGTTACCGGTTTATAATGTCCGTTAAAAAAACATTAATGTTGTAGCATTAGCCATACATCAGTTAGTGAGATTTTACTTTAAGGGCATAAATCTAAATCATTTCATTCAGTTTCTTCTAACCCCATTATAACCTGAACAATAAAGATAGGCATAACTTTCAAAGATATATGGTCCAATTCTGAAGGAAAAATAAACCTGTAAATTTTTAGAAATGGTAAAATTTAGAAAGGTACATATTCTGATAGTAGAGGTAGACTTCTGGTATAAATTCAAATAATGCTTTAACCATAAATCTTCATAACACTATGACACCACACTATATGACTAGCTTTCCTATTATGAATTCTCTTATCTATCTGCCAAACTAAATTTTGAGCACCTTTATAATGGAAACAATGTGTGTTTTAATTAAGCTTCCAACCTTAGATCTGCTCAGCATCAAGCTGATTCATAGTGCTCACTAATTATTTAATGAATGCATTAACAATGAGGCTTATAACTCCAAATTTCTATAGAACAGTAACACAAAGGTGATGTGAGCTACCTGAATATTTGTCATCTAACTTGCTCAAGTGGCAAAAAGTGCCCACTTCACTTTTGCATTCATCATCATGATGATTAAGCATATACAGATATGCTATACATTTCCATGTAAAATGTAGAGTGAAAATGCTGTATGGTGGGAAGAAAAGGTCTTTTGTGGCAAGTGGGTCTATTATGGAGCTTGAATCTGTTGATCCCGCTGAGTTCATAGTTCTAAAAGGGCCTCTTTCCTGCTGAGAGCACAGTGTTTGGTGACTGGGCTTTCTGAATAAGTGTAGCATCCTGCAGTTGTGAGTCATGGAAGTGCAGTGAGGACTCAATCTTCACCGACTCATGTGGCACATAAGAGAAAATTGATCCAGGTTATTACTTTACTTATTGCTAATTATTCAGTCCCAGTTTGTCTTATGAATGCATGCCTCAAAGAACAAATTAATACAATTTATTATTTTGGCTTTACAAGTAATAACTGTTTTGTATGTTCTCTCATATTATTCTATAGTTTAAGTGATATTTCTTATAGGAAAAAACTAAAAAACAAAAAAAAAACCCTTTTCCGTATTTTTATTGTCTTCTTTTATTTTAAGAATCAAAGAAATTTTCACTGACTTTATTTCATTCTTTTTAAATTGACATATAAAGTTGTACAAGTTTATTGTGTACAACCTATTATTTTGAAGTGTATAAACATTGTGGAGTCATGAAATCTGGCCGATTAGCATACGCATTACATCATATATCTTTTAGTGAGAACACTTACTATCTACTAGCTTAGCATTTTTCAAGAATATAATATAGTATTCACTACAGTCAATGTATTGCACAGTCGATCCTTTAAACTTAATTCCTTCTAATTTTAATTACGTGTCCTTTGACCAATATCTCCTCAAGTTTCCCAGTCCCCTAACCATTCCCACCTTAAGTAACCATCTTTCTACTGTCTACTTCTATAATGAACTTTTTTCGATTCCACACAAGTGAGATTATACAGTATTAGTCTTCCTGTCCCTGGCTTATATCACTTAGATTATGTCATCCAGGGTCATCTATGTATTTGCAAATGACAGAATTTTTCTTTCTTATGGATGAATAAAATTTCAATGTGTACAAGCATATAATATTTTATTTATCATTTCATCCACTGACGGACATACAGGTTGATACCACATGTTGGCTATTATAACTGATGCTGCAATAAGCATCGAGTGCAAATACTCCTTCAGTATATTGATTTCCTTTCTTTTGGATGAATACTCATCAATGAGATTGCTGAATTATATGATAGTTTAATTTTTGAATTTTAGAGGAAACTTCAAATGTTTTCCATTATGTCTTCACTAATTTTCATTCCCACAGTGTGCAGGGTTTTCTTTCCACACTCTCCCCAATGATTGTTATCTGTATACTTGGTAATAGTCCTTCTAACAGGAGTGAGTTGATATCACATTGTGGTCTTAATTTTCATTTGCATGATGACTATTCAGGTGACACATTTTTTCATATGTCTGTTGGCCATTTGTTGGTCTTCCTGTGAGAAATGTTTATTCAGATATTTTATTTATTTTTCAATCAGACTTTTTTTTTTTTTTTTTTGCTATGAGTTGTTTTAGTTCTTTATATAGTTGGTATATTAGCTCTTTATCAAATATGTAGCTTACTAGTATTTTTTCCTGTTCTGTGAGTTGTCTCTTGCCTCTTGATTATAACTTTTGTTGTGCAAAAGTTTTTTAGTTTGATTTATCTCAATTGGTTTATTTTTGCTATTATGACTATATTTTGAGGTCAATCTGGGAAAAAAAAAAGTCATTTTCCAGACAAATGTCACAAAAAATTTCTCCTGTTTTTTGAGTAGATATGGGGGTGAGTCTTACAAGTCTTTAACTCATTTTAATTTATATGCATATGGATTTTCAGTTTTCCCAGTATGATTTATTGAAGAGATCATCCTTTCCTCATTATGTGTTCTATACCCCTTCGTTGTAATTCAGTTGGTTATAAATGTCTGGATTTATTTCCGGGCTTTCTCTTCTATTCCACTTTTCTATGTTTCTGTTTTTATGCTAGTCCTTTGCTGGTCTAATTATTATGACTGTGCAGCATATTTTGAAGTGAAGTAATGTGGTGGCTTCTGTTCTGTTCATTTTGATTAGATTGCTTTGGAGCTTGGGGTCTCTGTGATTCCCTTAGAATTTTAGAGTTATTTACTATTTTCTTTTTATTTCTGTGAAGAAAGTCATGTTTTGTTTTGTTTTTTTTGTTTTTGTTGTTTTTTTTTTTGTTAGCGATTGCATGAAATATGTGAGTTGCTTTGAGTGGTATAGGGATTTTAACAATAATACCATGTTCTACAATGTCTAATGCACTCCTGTATATAATGTGCACCCACACTTTTGGCCTAAACCTTCAGGAAAAAATCTTTTGTTTGAATTTTTTTTAATTCAAAATTTAATTTGTTTATAGTTAGGTACTTGTTTTTGTATTATAAATGAATTTTAGCTTTTGTTTTTTAGCATATTAAGATACAAGAAATTAATTTTACATACTAGTAACAGAATTGTGATATGTGTGCAACATAGAAGGCCAAGAGCTCTTCATCATTGTCACTCGCAGAGAATCGTCTTCTTTAATTTTTACGTTGCCAGTGTCATTTTCCTCTTCCAGGTAAATTTCATCATCCTCAGTTCTGTTCATATTATTGTTCATGCCACATCTTTTAAATGATTTCACAGCCACTAACTTCTTGACATCATTCCATTTTCTTATGATCAAATCATCAAACTGGGCAATGGATACTTTCTTGATTTCTCCTGCAGGTGCTAAATCATTATTAGCCGACTGAATCCATGGCATCCATTTTTGTTTCATTAGGGCCTGAAAGGGCTTGTTTACTCGTGCTTGTTTAAACGTCGCTGGCTACTCTATAAATATCACAGCAAGCAGCGTTTTCAAGTTTGCTGTGAATGCTTTTTCACTTTATATAATATGAACTATAAAATTATCAAACACAAGCTAGTTAGTTTTTTTTGTTGCTGTTTTTTTTTTTTTTTTTTTTTAAAGTAATCCTCCAGGGCTTCATGAACAGATTTTGTTAAACCAGATTTTCATGCCTTATTTATTCATCATCTGTTCTTATGCCCATGGACAATGAATCTATTTGGAATCTTTTCTTTTAGAAATTAATTTCTTTTAAAGATGATCATAAGTGGTAGCTTCATCCCATCTGCACAATGGGCTATAGTAACAGAGAAAAAAAAATTTTTTTCTTATGTATACTAGTTTCAACAGGCACATCTTTGCTCCTTTGGCATCCACCGTTCTGTTGAGTGGGAACTCAAATGTGAGTGAGACAACATTTTACTGGCAATTTTAGACAATATGTAAGTCTTTTTAACATGGATTACATAAGAATGGAAATTCAAAACTTTATTCTTATGGGCTGCTGCAAGTGTGGGGGGCAAGTTTTATATCCTTGTATTCAAACCTTCTCTCCATAAAATCAAAAGCACCACGATCTGTCCCTAAGAAATCATCAAGATTCTTTTCTTTGGCCATCCTTTTACCCTCTTCTGGTGTCACTGTGGTAAAAAGAGATCCCAGTTTGATGTTGCTCCAGAATCCAGGGCTTTATCTTCTGCTTCACCTCTGGCCACTCTGGAGGTTTCCCAGGTCATGTTCTGTCTTGGCATCTGAAGAAGATTTTCTTTATGTTGTTTCCACATGAAGCAATGTCATCCTCTGATGATGATCTTTGTGGGAGGGGCTCCAAAGTGCCTCTCACCAACTCTGTTGCCATGCTTATTAGCATATTTCATACCCGTTAACCTTAAAGCTTGCAGTGTGTGAAAACCATTTCAAAATTGTCCAAGGAATTTTCTAATAATTTTTGTAAAAATGTCAGCTAAATTGCTGGCTCCTACCAAAGTGTATGAAGAGAAATATGTCATTCTCCCTTGGCCAAAAATACTTTTGTTGCAAATTTGTCCTAAGTTTCACAAAACCAATGACTGCATTCCAGGGCATTATTTTTCATATGGCTATTATTATTGCATTCTCCAGTTTCACTTTTAATACATACATGTGAATAAAAGAATAAAAATATTTGTATAGACTTGGAATTAGTACTACCCAGGCATAATGCACATCCTCATTTTTCACTTAAAATTTGCACAAAAAGTATGCATTATTCGCAGCAAAATACAGTGATATTTCCAACCCCTGAGCATGTATTACTTTCCCATTCGTGTCTTATTTAATTTTTTAATTAATAGTTTAGATTAGCAATTTAAAGATCTTTCACCTCTTTGTTTAATTTTTATTTATTTATTTATTTATTTTTTATTGTGGAGAAGGGGTGGGGAAAGAAGGCAGGGGAAGAGGTGCATGACAGGGTTGGGCCAGTGGCATGGTACCACATTGGCTGTATCTAGGTAGAGGCAGTTTCAGGTCGGGCCTTGCTGAGTCATTGCTACCCAGAAGTAGCTCGATGGATCTACTTCTAGTCAGGCTCGGGAAGTTGCACTAGGCCTCAGGCACATGGCAGGGCCCAACAAGTCCCTCTTTGGTGTTTTTGTATGGCGGAACAACATAGCCCCTGTCTTAGGTTTCCTGCTCTTGCAGTTTCAGTCTTACCCGTCATGGGGATACAAACATCAATGGTTTGCTTCCTGTCTTAGGTTGACTGAATGCAGAGTGATCTTACCCGTCTTTGGGTACTATGAATATAATCCACCATGCAGCCTCTCCATATCCTGTCTTAGGTTGTCCCCATTTTGGGAATCTTACCCATCATTGGTGCTATGGAGGGCAGTGAAGAATAATAGATTCTTGGTTAATAAGCCGGTGATATTGGACCTTGACCTGATTTAACTGCCT
>CAUYPK010063898.1:0-22648 GCA_963574355.1 Loris lydekkerianus | reverse complement strand
CATTTTGGAGTTTCTGTAAAAGTTTGTGACCCAAGCAATGTGAAATCTCAGCTATTTTGCTCCAGACAGCACTCGCGACCAACCTTCCCACTCAGTGCAGGAGTCCACGCTTCTCAAATCATTCCACTCTGCTCCCAGGTTCTCCTGGAAGTGGCGACTATAATCGGCTGTGGGGGGGGGGTGCTGCTTTGTTCGCCGCCTGGTGGGAGCTGGGTCCTGCGACTTGCTTTGTTCAGTGCCGGGCAGGAGCTGGGTTGCGTGGCTAGCGCGGCTGGTGTGACGGGAGCCGGCTTGCTTGGCGGGAGGACTCAGGGACCTAATTCTTTGTTTTATGATTCAAAGTTTCCCTTTCCGATTGGGACCAGCCAGTTAGCAGGGCAGCCTGAACCGCCAACCCCTTGCAGCCTTCGCCAGCAGAAATGTTGTGGTTCCACTCAATCCCTGCTGGTCTGGGGGAGGGCGCCTGGCCTTAGTTCAAAATGTCTGTTTCCTTGGCGCGCTCCTTTCCATTGTCCAGCAGGTTGCCCGGTTCCCCGGGGTTTTGAGCGGCTCTCCTTTCAGATGTCCTCTCAGTTCAGGATTAAATATCTGTTAATTTGATTTTATCAGCATTCGTAAGCTGTTGCCCTCCGTAAGGGAGGGGCCCGCTGGCCGCTGGGACAGGCAAGGAAGAATCTCCACAGCAGAGTCTGTGGTTCCAAATTACCTCCCATATATAGCAGTTCGCCACCTTGCTGAGCGTCTCCAGTTGAGCGTCTCACACCAATAATCCACAGTCAGGGATAGTCCAGACACCCTTTCTTCTCTCCTGATGGCTCGGGAGAGGTGGGCTACACGTCCGTCCTGTCCACCATCATGCTCCGCCTCCATCTCCATCTTTCTTTAAGGCTGCATAATACTCCATGGTGTACATACATCACAATTTATTAATCCATTCGTGGATTGATGGGCACTTGGTCTTTTTCCATGACTTAGCAATCATGAATTGGGCTGCAATAAACATTCTGATACAAATATCTTTGTTATAATGTGATTTTTAGTTTTCTGTGTATATACCTAGTAGAGAAATTATAGTATTGAATGGCAGATCTATTTTTAGATCTCTAAGTGTTCTCCAACATCTTTCCAAAAGGAATGTATTAATTTGCATCCCCACCAGAAGTGTAGAAGTGTTCCCTTTTCTCCACATCCATGCCAACATCTCTGGTCTTGGGATTTTGTGATATTGAATAATCTTACTGGAGTTAGATGATATCTCCAAGTAATTTTGATTTGCATTTCTCTGATGATTAAAGATGATGAGCATTTTTTCATATGTCTATAGGCCGTGCACTTGTCTTCTTCAGAGAAGTTTCTCTTCAAGTCCCTTGCCCAGCCTGCGATGAGATCACTTGTTCTTTTCTTGCTTATATGTTTGAGTTTTCTGTGGATTCTTGTTATTAAACCTTTGTCAGAGACATAACCTGCAAATATCTTCTCACATTTTGAGGGCTGTCTGCTTACTTTTCTTACTGTGTTCTTGGCTGTGCAAAAGCTTTTTAGTTTGATCAGGTCCCAGTAGTGTATTTTTGAAGCTTCTTCAATTGCCCAGGGGGTCCTCCTCATAAAATACTTGCCCAGACTTATTTCTTTAAGAGTTCTCCCTACACTCTCTTCTAGTATTTTTATAGTTTCATGTCTTAAGTTTAAAACTTTAAGCCAGTTAGAGTCTATCTTAGTTAATGGTGAAAGGTGTGGGTTCCATTTCAGTCTTCTACAGGTTGCCAGCCAGTTCACACAGCACCATTTTTTTTTAATAGGAAATCTTTTCCCCACTGAATGGTTTTAATTGGCTTGTCAAAGATCAAATAATGGTAAGTAGCTGGATTCATCTCTTGGTTCTCTATTCTGTTCCAGATGTCAATTCTCTGTTTTTGTGCCAGTACCATGCTGTTTTGATCACTATCAATTTATAGTATAGTCTGAGGTCTGGTAGCATGATTCCTCTTGGTCTGTTTTAATTTTTGAGTAATGTCTTGGCTATTCAAGGTTTTTTTTGATTCCATATAAAACAAAGTATTATTTTTTCAAGATCTTTAACGTATGACAGTGGAGCTTTTAATAGGTATTGCATTAAAATTGTATGTTGCTTTGAGTAATATGGACATTTTAACAATGTTGATTCTATCCAGCCATGAGTTTGATATGTTTTTCATATGGTATGTTTTGCCATTTGTTAACATTTTTAGCTATTTCTTTTCTTACAGTTTTATAGTTCTCTTTGTGGAGATCTTTCTCTTTTGTTAGATAAACTCCCAAATATTTCATCTTCCATTCACTGTTGTGAATGGAATAGAGTCCTTACTGTTTTTTCAGCTTGACTATTGTTGTTATATATAAAGGCTACCAATTTATGAATGTAGATTTTGTAACCTGAGAGGCTGCTGTAACTCCATTCAATACGATATTGGCTGTGGGTTTGCTGTAGATAGCCTCTATCAGTTTAAGAAATGTCCCTTCTTTGCCAATTTTCATAATGTGTTCTGATCATGAAGGGATGCTGGATATTATCAAAAGCTTTTTCTGCATCAATTGAGAGAATCATATGGTCTTTGTTTTTAATTTGTTTATGTGCTGAATTATACTTGTAGATTTACATATATTGAACCAGCCTTGAGACCCTGGGATAAAACCAACTTGGTCATGATGTATAATTTGATGTGTTGCTGGATTCTGTTTGTTAGTATCTTGTTGAATATTTTTGTATCTATATTTATTAGTGATATTGGGCTATAATTTTCTTTTCTTGTTCATTTTTTTCCTGGTTTAGGGATCAGGGTGATATTTGCTTGTGCAGGCATTTTCTAGTCCCCACGCTCCACCCAGGCCAGTACTGCCTCAGGCACACCCTTTACTCACAGGGTCTGCATTTCTGTCCCAGATCTGTTCCGCAGTGGTTGCCATCTGAGAAGATACCAGGCCTCCTCTGGTTGCCCAGGGAGACTGGGGGTGTGGCTTCGGAATATCTGGGAGTGATCCCTATTGTTACCAAAATGGCTGCTGCTCTGTGCCTTGGGGCACCGCCACTCCAGTGTGGTTCCCTCTCAGCAGACCATCCTCTCCTCACTCTGGTGCCACAGAATCAACATTGACCAGCTGCAGTCTAGGCCCTGTCCACACCCCTCAAGAAATCACCCAAGAATCCGGACTCCTGGGGGACAGGCCTCCAGACCTCACAGTGAGAGTGGAGCAGAGTGCTGGGAGTTCAGAATTGCAGGAAGAGAATATATACAGTTTTATACAGTTTTATGCCTAGCATGCGAATGCCGTGGCACCCTAGTAGGGGAGGTAGGTCTAGTTTTTAGAGGGTCTCTCCTGTGGAGTGGAGTGGGAGGACCTTTGAACTCTGCTCATTTGTTTGTGGGGCACTCTGAGCCATTGTCATGGGGGAGGGGACTACCATCCACATGGTAATGTATTTTGTACCTCATCATTGACTGAGGGGTTGAAGCTCGCCTCAGTGGGGTTGATGTGCATTCTTCAACCTTCCCTCTCAGTGCAGCTCTAATCCACCAGGTTACTTACTAAATTTCTATCCTTTAACTCTCCTTCTGGATGGGAGCCTCTGTGCAAAGCTGGCTTCAATCAGCCATCTTGTCTCCACCCCTCTTGGTAGAGTCCTTGATGCTTGAACAAAAACATTTTATTAGATACAGAAATGTTGAAAGATAAAAAAGTCTTTCTTTTCTTTCTTTCACTGGGGTTATGAGATGTCAAGAGGTAGAGTACAAACAAATGTGCTTGTAATGCTTTTGAACTCAAGTAAAAATTGGAAGATTTGGGCTGAATAATATAATTTATTACTCAGTAACTTTTACATATTTTTGACTAAACTCTTTTGTTTTTCCAAAAATCTCTTAATCAAGTGAATCTTCTTCTCTAGTGTTTAGATCCAGTTCAAGTTAGTTCTCCCTACTTAAATAAAATTGGAATTCAAATCCTCACTAATATTTAGATTATAAATTACACATTTTTCTTTATAAGTTATATTTGCTGCATATATAGTATTGTAATCCTAGAAATGTTACAAATAAAATATATCACTCAGCTACTAGACAGAAACTTCAACTTGAAAATACTAGTTTTTTCTATAATATTTGATATTTCAGGTGGTTCACTTGTATCTTTTTCAGCAACAGTCAAATAGTTCTGTGTGTTTTTCTAAAGCATTTTTCCACAAGTGGTAGTTAAAGGCCATGATGGAAAGAGTGATAGAGATCAGGAAGATATCATTCATGTTAACCCACATGCATCAGTGAAAATAGTTTTTTGAAGTGGCATATTGATCCTATGGCTGGGCCAAATTTATGCATAAATTGAGTTCCAAACTGTGTTTTAAAGTCAAATATAAGTAATTTGACAATTTTCCATAGAAATAATAGTATATCACATTATTAGTTTCCAGGTCATCCTTGGTAAATATAAGATTACAATCTGAGAAACACAGAGTCAGGTGAAAGAGGAAGGAGAAGACTTCTGTTTCTAGCAATGTGGTCTATCAGGTAACCCAGAAAATCCTACAGTATGTGGGATGACAGATAAACCAATGATTCTTATAAATGCTTCACCAAACCTAAAAGAAAGTAAGAGAGATTTCCAGAGATTTGTTTTTCATCCCCTGCAGTAAAAGAGTACAAACCAAAATGTTAAACAAACTTAGAAGATAAAACTACCTACTTCATTTAATAACACTTGAGAGCTGATAATCGGTCATATATCAGAACCTCTTTGACAAAGGTAGGCCTTGGCTGAACTGGGGCCTGAAAATCCCTAATGGATCATGAGTATGAATAAATGTGAAGAGACACTTGGGCACTGGAAAAGCAGCCATTTACAAACTTCTGTAAAAATATTCTGTATAATAGTATATTTCACCATGGTGAATGCTAGTTAATTTGACACCAGGAAACTGAAGTTTGTAATGATTTAATGTGAAAGTTTTTAATGGTCTAATGTGAAAATGTATGAAAAGCCCATTGGATTGCACAGGGAGGGAACTGGAAATAAGAATCACAGGTAAAGCCATAGATTATAAAATCAGTAGAAGAGTGAATTAGTAAAATTTGCCTTCCAGCAAAAAGGAGTAATCAGAAAATGAAAAAATGAAATTAAAAGTATAAATTAGTGAAAGAGAAACAGCTGTAATGAGAAAGTGTAAGATATAAGTTGGTTCACTGAAGAGTTGAGAAAATAGGAAAAATAGTCAAGAAAAAAAAAACTAAGAAAAGCATTAATTGAAATATGAAGAATGTAAAAAAGAGAACATCACTTGGTTCCAATAGAAATTAAAAACTGGTAAGAAAATACTCTGTATTATCATATGAAAATTAATTTTGTAATTTAAGCCCACTATGAGAAGTATGAGATGCCTTGAAATACATCTAAGAAGTTGTTTGCAAAACATGTCCCTTGAGATTTAAGATTTCTACTGACTGAAACTGAAGAAGAACTAAATAAATCAAGGAATGAAAAAGAGCCCTAACATCCAGAGTAATCATAAGTAAAAGGAATAAATCCGGAGGTATCATATTCCCAGACTTCAAACTATTCTACAAGGCCATAATGGACAAAACATCATAGTATTGGCACAAAATAGAGACATAGACCAACGGAACAGAACAGAGAATACAGATGTAAGACAATACACATACAACCAGCTGATCTTTGACAAAGCAGGCAACATACACCAGGGGAAAGGATTGCTATTCAATAAATGGTGCTAGGAAAATTGGATAACTATATGCAGAAAATAAAACAGGACCCCCTGTTTTCTTACCACCCACAAAAATTAATTCAAGATGGACAAAAGACTTAAAATGTAAGACATGAAACCATAAAAATTCTAGAAGAGATTCCAGTTATCTGCGTAGGCAAAGAATTTATGGAAAAAAACACATGGCAATTACAGTAACAACAAAACTAAATAAACAGGACTTGATTCAATTAAAAAACTTCTGTACAGCCAAGGAAATAATCAACACAGCAAATAGACAACCTACAGAAATGGGAGAAAATATTTACAGCCTGTATATCTGATAAAGAGCTAATATTTGTAATGTACAAAGAAAAACAAATCAGTAAGAAAAAAAATCAAACAACTGCACTAAAAAGTGGGTAGAAGACGTGAATAGAACCTTTTCAAAAGAAGATAGACAAATGGTCTAAAAAATAAAAAAAAATTCAACATTACTAATCAGGGTAATGCAAGTTAAAGTGAAAATGAGATGTCACCATATCCGTGTCAGAATGGCTATTATTAAAAAGTCAATAAACAATGGATGTTGTTCGTGACTTGCCTGAGCGACAGTGAGACCCCTCACTCCTAATAAAATAGAAAACCCAGCCAGGTGCCTCAGCAAGCGCCTCTAATTTCAGCGGCTTCCAGAGGCTGAGGCAGTGGCATAGCTAGGACACCATTGCAGTCTGATCAGGAGACAGGGTGGGACTCTGTCTCAACAACAACAACAACAACAAAATAAATCAAAGAAATAAAAATAAAAAACAATAAACAATAGATTCTGGCATGGATACAGACAGAAAGAAAGAAATGCTTATACATTGTTGGTGAGGCTGCAAACTTGTACAGTCTCTTTGGAAAACACTGTGGCTATTCCTCAAAGAACTATAAGTACACCTACCGTTTGATCCTGCAATCTTACAAGTGGGTATCTACCCAAAGGAAAAGATATTGTTTTATCAAAGACTTCTTCACCTAAATGTCTATTTTAGTATAATTCACAATCATAAAAAATGTGAAATCCATATAAGTGCCCACTCAATCCATGAGTGGATGAAGAAAATGTGGCATGGGTATACCATTGAGTACCACTCAGCTATAAAAATAAATGAAATAGGGCACTGCCTGTGGCTTAACGGAGTAGGGCGCTGGCCCCATATGCTGGAGATTGTGGGTTCAAACCCAGCCCTGGCCAAAAACTAAAAAAAAAAAAAAAAATTTTTTTTAAATGATATAATTTTTTGCAGCAATTTAAATGGAACTGGGTGTAACAAATGGAAAAACAAACATGCCCTCTCATAAGTTGGAACCACCCAACATGCACAGAGGGAAGTAAAAGTTACTGGAAATCCATATGGGGGGGCAGTGAAGAGAGGGTAAAACCTGTCCAGCGAGTACAGCGAACTGTATTTGTCTGATGGGCACACTTACAGCACTGCCGCAAGCATAATAGCTATTCATGTAACAATAAACATTTGTACTCAATATTTTTAAGTTTAAAAAACAAAACTCCAAAGTTGAAAGTAAAAGAAAAAAGGACAGAAAGGTAATTATGATATGCCTTGGTGTAATTTTCTTCCTGTCTCTTATTGTTGGATTTGGTTGAGATTTCTTAGATCTAGGTCATCAGATTTGGAATAATTTTAATCATTATTTCTTCAAATCATTTTTACGCCTCCTCCATTCTTTTTGCTCCTTTAGGAGCTTTAATTACATCTATATTAGGATGACTGATGTTGTCCCACAGCTTGCTAACATACTGTTCTTTTTTGTTATTTTTTGTGATTTATTTTGAGTAATCTCTATTGCTATATTATCAAGTTCATTAATTTTTGTTCTGAAGTGTCTATTCTGCTGTAAATGCCAGTCAAGTTTATCTTCCATTTCTAGAATTTCAATTTGGGCATTATTTGTATTTTCCACGTCTCTGTTTAATACATGCGTGCTCATTGTTTTTTGTTTTTTTTAATTATTCTTGAGTATAGATTATAGTTAGAACTCTTTTAATTTCCTCATTCACTTAGTCTGTAATTGTACTTTCTAGGTAAGTTTTAATTGATCATCTTATTCATTATGGGGGTCACATTTACCCACTTCTTTTCATGACTATTATTTGTCAAATGCTATACAGTATAAATTTTAGTGTTTATCTGTTTGGTTTTTTGTTGCCGGACAATCATTTTCTAGTTTTTTTCTTTTGGTTAATATTCTTAAGCTTTATTTAGGGACGTGACTACTTTAAAACAATTTGGTCCTAAAAGTGGAATGGAAGGGAACATGTTCTTAGGGCCGCATGTGGCATTCTAGAACCTTGAGTGAAGCCTTTAGACTGAATTCAAATTTTACAGAACAAATACTTCTATTAAAAAATGGTGCAGCAGAGAAAGAAGAAACATTTCTCCCTCCTTTGATGCTGACAAAGAACAATCTTGAAATCAGATGGCTGTAAGTTCCCTACCCCTGGACCAAGGGATTATAATAAGAGAAGTAAAGGATATGTTAAATACACAGCGTGACCCTTAAAAGGGAGCTCTACATGAAAACAAAGATGACGAATAACTATATATTAGTGGCCCTTGAGTATGACTGAAAGACTGACTCCACTTTTCAAATTAAAGTGTAGCTCCTGAAAGAATGGAATAGCATCTGCTTACAGAAAATCTACTGAAATTCCTTATGGGACCAAAGTCCTTCATAGCAAGGAAAGGAAGGGAAAATTTGCAGAAAAGATTGAGATGTTTGAAAAATTTATTAGGTATGAATATAATGTAAATAAGTAAGGCAGATAAATATGAAAGTATGAAAGATAAGAACTAAAAGGTAATAGAAAATCCAATTACATATTCCTTAGCTTTTAAAAAAGTATTAAAACTGAAATTTCTCTATGTTCATATGTTAATTTTATCAATTTTCCTACAATTTTCATATTTTATAGATATTTTAATATACTCAGTAGATTAACATAAATATAACATATTTTTAATATTCACCATATGTTATAAAGCCATTATATACAAATACCAGATAAACGTATTCATATTTGATTACTATTTTATAGAACAGAATCAAACATTATACATAACATGTATACTTTGAAATACTTGGAACTTTTCAATATTTTTGGGGTTAAGGTAGTTTAACCAAGAAGGAAAACCTTATACCTGAGATAGTAGATTTGGTGTGTTATAGAGTTGCATCAGTCAGTTTCCAGTGAAGCACATACATACTGGGTGACTGGGGAGTTGTAGTAAACCAAGAACAAAACCACAAAGAAATGAAGAGTCCAAGCTGAACACTTTTAAAGATAAAATGACTATAAATATAGCTCTGTTTCAAGAAAATGAATGATTACAGTTGTCAGAATTTAATCATTTGATAATGATTAATTTTGTCAGAAGTGCTATTAGCACAGATCCTTTTAACTTTTCTTCTCAGTAAGGAATTTCCCTAGGAGAATGCCCTATAGGGTCCCCAATAGCAACCTTGCCCACAAGTGTTCTAATTAACTGTACCATAGGGTCTGCTGTGCTGTCTAGTTAATGCATTCTATCTGGTTCTTTGCTGGTCATCATGTATCATTGTTCAGCAAGTGACAGCAGTCAGGTTATTAAAGGTGTAGATATTAAATTAACAACAGTAGTAAACATTGTAGCTGTACTTCACATTTCAGCAGAACCAATGAAGTGGATGACACTGAATCCATGCTGATATGCTGCAATGACAGATGGGCGTCATTTAACACAATACATCAGTGGGCAACCCACGTACCACAGCTGTCCTCCACTAAATGAATTAGATCAGGATAATTAATCTAAGGCAGAAAGTATTACTAATGTGGGTCCTAAGCAGAATTAAAGAAGAATAAAATCCTTGCTAAAAATTGCAAAGAATTTATGCATTAGCATTGTTAATGCTGGTAAGAAATTTTCCAGAAGGTATTTTATTTTTTAAAATATATATAAATCTTGCCTTTTGTTGAGAAACATACTTACCATCTGGGACCCAAATGGGTGATGCTCCATTCTTTATTCCTGTACTAAAAATAGATGCTCGAAAAAAATGAGGATCAACCTGCAATATTTGGGTCAGTTCCTTAAAACAAATCTCATTATCTTTTGCTACATACATTTGTTCCAGATACAACTATCTCAGCACCAAGTGGTTACACTAATAATAATTCAGATGTTAAAATTTTATTTTATATATATGTGATAGAGACACAGTTAAATGGATGATTATATAGAAGGATGGATGGATATATAAAGAGTTAGATAATTTTTTTCTTCTTGATTTGAGACCAAAGATTATTTGCGTTTACAAGGTTGATCTTGCCAAAACAAGGTAAACATTTTTAACAAGTTGGAGGAACTACTTAAATTTATCATTCATTTTAAGAATCTACTCATGGAATATGTTTAAATATATTTAATAATTTAGGATTCCCTAATTCACATATAAGACTAAAATACTTATAACACAATATAAATTTTCTAAAAATTTCTAAAATGTGTATTTCTAAAATGGCTGTTTAAAGCATTTGTTTTTATTTTAAAGTACTGATTTATGATATGTGTCTTTATTAAAGAAAATGACTTAGATGTATTTTTAAAAATTGCCACTAAATCAAACCCATGTTTTTGACAAAGGTTAGAAACTATGTTTAAAATCATCAGGTAAATAAATTCATTTTCCCTAATGTTTATCATTAAAACAGTATGTGCCTGATTGTACTTATCTTCTTTTTAAACTTAAAAATCACAGAGTTGTGACATAATTTTCTAATTCATGAGTACCTTATGGATGTAATTTCTAGTGCTTCTCTGTACAATGTTCTGATTACCTTCCTATGAAGTCCAGTTACGACTACAGTGGCCATTGATCAGGCAGCACGTCGTGTGCTCAATTGTTATGGGTCCCCTCTCGTTTTGTGCCTTCTTTACAGTCTCCTCTCCAGAAGCTCCTTTCATCTGCCTATCAAACTGAGATGGAAAAACCTGCTGCTAATTACTGCAACTGAAATTTTTAACACAGCAGGAGATATCTAAACACCAATCCTTCTCTTATAAAGAATTAGCTAGCTTGTTATATTAGCAACTCTTGTTAAGTAGCAACAGACTCATTGAAAGTATTGCCTGTTTATCATAAAACCATAGCAAGTTGCAGCTCAAAGAAGCTACCACAGGAGTGGTATCTGTTTTTTAAATTTCATTATTTTGATCATTTGCGGTAAATTGCAGACTAATTCTTGGTCACATTTAAGTATTAAAATAGAAAGTATGTTTGAGGAACAAATATGTGCACACTTCCGTGCAAGGATACTCAGTCTCTCTACCTCAATTCTTACAATTTAAAAATGTCCCTTAATTATATTACTGTTATAATTAATCTAACCTTTGTTTTTAACTAAAATGGAGGATTTAACTGAAAAAGAAAAGAAGCGTAGTATTTAATTCAACTTCAATGAATGGGAACTGTTAACTATAAATTTAGCCTACCATGGGCTTCTCTATTTTGACCAAAGTAATTAGTTTTACTTTTAGAATATCAATAAGGTTAAATTTCAGTGGGTTTAATTTTTTTTTTTGTCTGATGTGGACATCTGTCTGAGATATTATGACTTCTTCATTTGGAAGGGACATTGTATGGGAACAATTCAAAGACTAATTTCAGTTGTTGCTACCTAGAGATATTTTTCATCATGTTCAGAAGCTCTTTATCCAAAACATCCTCTGGTGTCTTCACATAGTTTAAGTTTTACACTCTGATTTATGAGCAATAATAAAATAGTGCTATAAACTAATTTTATTGCTGTAACCTATGATATGGCAATATGGAGTGATAGCAATATCATTCTGTCCTTCACACACAAAGCTGACACTACTGCCACCAATATTATGATGTGTATTTTAAAGTAATATTTAGGTGTTCACATCCTGATTTTTCTATTTAAGATCTTGTCTGTTTTTTACTTTGAAAATAATTAGGTTAGTTATCTGAGCTTGAGTTTTCTTATCTCTAAAATGGGAAGAATATCCTTGCATTGTTTGAGGCTCAAATGAGAAAAAGAAAACACATTTCTATAGTTTAAGATTTCAGTTATTTATGACAAAGCAGTCCCTCAAATTACTCAAGGTACAAAGAATGGTGCAGCGTATTTGTTAATTAATTTAGACATGATAAATCACACATGTATTTACCATAAGACCAAAATTCTTTTATGCAAAGCTGAATTCTTTGGTGACCAAAACTGTAGACTTCTTAAAAAATGCTCTAACTGAATATAGACCAAACTTCTACCTACAGAAAATATTATTCCACCCAAATATACTTAGAGATTAACTACCCAAGAACCATTTCAAGAACCAGGAATTAGATTTCAGAACTAAATGATATGAATACACTCTTTATCTATGGATAACAATTATTAAAATGTTGCTTAAGTATAAAAGTTGATGAATGAAGTCTCATTATGATGATTTTTCTATATAATACAATTCTTGAATCAGTAGGTAACTCTTAAACTTCAAATTATCAAAGTATGAAAAGGACTATTTTTAGGTTTAATTATTTTTTAATTGAAAGATAAAATTGTATGTAATCAAAATGTACAGAATGATGCTTTGAATTGTATATGTCAAATGACTGAATCTAGCTAGTTAACATATTAATTACCTTATGTAGTTATCATTTTTGTGGTGAGAACACTTAACCATCCACTGTCTTAGCATTTTTCAAGAATAGAACATATTGTTATTACTGGGCTTCCTATAGTTAAATTTTCCTAAACTA
Source organism: Loris lydekkerianus (assembly GCA_963574355.1). Lineage (NCBI taxonomy): Eukaryota > Metazoa > Chordata > Mammalia > Primates > Lorisidae > Loris > Loris lydekkerianus. Next base: position 10,083 of record CAUYPK010063898.1, on the reverse strand, counting down.
AATAAGAATGAGGTGCCAGTTTCAGGCATTTGATGTTTGAAAATACCCTAAATTATCATTCTTAGAGGCCATGGGGGATATACATATTATAAAGATAAGATTATTTTAGAAGCAAATGGACTTGCATACTACATGTCCAATTGTGGGAAAGGTACTGGGATACTACTTGGCTCAGTTTTCTCACCCAGGAAATGAGAATAATATACAACTTGGAAGACTGCTGTCAAGGGTAAATGGCAATATAGCCAATATAACACAAAAGTCAGCAAAATATCTGATACAAAACAGAGGTTCAATAGATGTTTGTTATTGCCTTTAAATAGAAAACTAAAGCCAGGGCAAAGTTTCCAACTAGGAAAAGCTTCTGAAATTTTCTGGCCTTTGATTATTAATGATTCCCATTCCCATTCCACACTTCCAAACAGGAGACCCATTCTTAGAAAATGTTATATTGCACAAAATGGGACAGATTCTCTATCAGACAGTTTCAAATGCCTCAATCAGGAGACTAGATTGATAATCTCATCATTAACCAAGGGAATGGATGTTGGAAATCATTCTGATTTAGAAGTAAAGTAAAATATCATATGGATACTTAGAGTTATATCACAGATAAGTTTACTCAAGACTTGTGAATAAAGTTGTGGGATATTAGCATGTGTGAATGCTTATGGTTTAGGTAGAAACACAATTATTCAGAGAAGAACCCTACAGAATTCAGAGAAATAAAGACTCAACTAGAAAAACTTTAGAGTATTAGATTTAAAAAGATGACAACGCTGTCTCATGTGTGTTTTGATGGGGGGAGGGGAGAGTGTGTGTTTTGATGGGGAACATGACTAAAGATCAGAGCCATGAAGAGGAAGAAGAACTGGCCTAAAAATGGGGAAAAATGAGGTTGAACAATTAAATTCACAAACTCAACCTAGAAAAAGTGTTACAGGCCTTATTGCTAAATTTCACTATAGTCACCTTGGAGGCACGCTTCCTGGGAAGCTATGCACTGACATCAGAGACTACTCTGCCCTTTAAAGCACTTATTCTAGAATGAGTTTGAGAACTTAATAGTCAGTCTTAATACTAAGATATGGACAGCTCTGATGGCCATTCTGGAAAAAGAGTTCCAAAATTACTTTGGAATAGATGTTTACTATGGTTCAATTTATGATTGTTCAACTTTATGGTGGTGCAGAAGTGATATGCATTCAGTGGAAACCATACTTCAAATTTTGAATTTTGATCTTTTCCTGACCTGCAGTACAATCCTCACTGGTGATGGTGGGCTACAACAGTGAGCTGCAGCTCCCAGCCAGCCAGGCCATCATGAGGGTAAACAACTGATATTGTATAATGTACTTTATTGATGGATGATTTTGCCAAACTCAGCTAATGTAAGTGCTCTGAACATGATTGAGACTGGATTGACTAAGCTATCATGTTTGTTTGTGTGACGTTGGGACTATTAAATGCGTTTTCGACTTAGCAATATTTTCAGTTTACAATGGGTTTGTCAGACTGTAACCTCATTGTAAATTGAGGAGCATTGCTGTAAAAGTGCCAAGAATATATGTTTACGTTTCTAGAGATAATTTTATCATCTTATGAATAAAAGAACTACAATTTGGGGTTACATTTCTTTGACTGGGGTGTTTTATAATGTTTTATGTATCTGTTTATTACCACTTGAGTGAGTTAAAAGGCAGGTCAGTGATAAGTTAGAACAACTTTCTTTTTTCAATTTGCTCTTTTTAAGAGGACGTGATAAAGAAAATAGAAACATTATTTGAGACAGAATTATTTGAGGCTAAGGGGAGACAGAATTGTTAGGTAAGAACAGGGACAAACAGATGGCAAGGCAGGTAGAGGAAGTAGCTGAGGGTAGAGAGCAGGAACCAATCAGAATGCAGGAAAGAAACCACACTATCAGATATTTGTGGCTAGGGACTGTTCTTGGTCAGAGCATGCAGAGTAAGGAGCGCTTAGTCACTCTAACTGACTGGAGGCTCATTACAATCTAGTTAGCATTATGGTTTTAATCCCTAGTGAGTTTTTCTTAATGGATTCTGGGAAGATAGAGGCATAGGAAGGAAACGGTTATATAACCTCAAACTGTTATCTAACTTGTCATGCAACCCAAACCAGTCACCCAAAGGTGGAAATGGCTACCAATCTATTCCAGGACAAACGTGGGACAAACTAGTGAGCATAAAAAAGACCGTGTGTACTAAGACTGCAAGGTCTTTTCCTCTCACAGAAAATGACCCATCTCTTCCTTTGAGAGGTACTTTCACTGTGCAATAAATGCTACGTGTGTGAGGCTGCTTTGTGTTTGTGATCATCACTCTGTTATTGGCTTGACTCCGTACCAGTACTGATTCCTGACACTGGGAACAGAGGACCAGGGAAAATCAGACATAACAGAATTATGTTTCTTGAGATATCTTAATTCTACACCTGTATTCTTATTTAATACATAGTTAACAAAAGAAAGGTCTAAATGATGCAGAATAAAAGATAATTATGTATATATACACATAAATGTACATTCACACATACATACATGCACATGTGTCTACATACATATGTATATATACACACATGCATGCATTTATGTATTCCTTGTAGAAGGAAGAAAACATCTATAGGTGTGTATATTTTCTTACATTAGGAAAATAATCATGAAAATAACTACTGGAGTGACCTACCTTGCTCCATCTGTTTCTGAGAAGAACACAGAATGTGAGAGATCAGAATGGGATACTTAAATCATGTAGTTCATTGATGGAAGTGCTAAGGTGGATGTTCCGTCTACAGAACATTTCCTGGCGTTGCCAGCCTTGCAAAGTAATAGAGAGCAAGTCCAGAAGGAAGCAGGCTTAGAAAGCTTGACTTACCCATAAAACTCTTGGAGACTTGTGCAATTTTGTAGCTATGAGAGCTCTGCAGTTGTTACTAGATTGCATCAAAGATAAAATCTATAATACATTTCAGTCATCATCATTTACTACTTCCAGTGAATGTGCTTTCAACTTTAGTTAAAAACTAGTAGATATTAATTAACATATAACTAGTATGTGATCTATATGCTTAAATGCCCCAAAGACTTTAATTTATATCTCATCTTCATGTTTGCAAGGTCTGTGATCTTAATGCATAATTTTACCATTGTTTTTCTAAGTTTCCTCATTGTCAAATGGGTTAAATTTATGTCATTACTGTCATAAAAAATAAATAGCTATATATTTAAGGCCACTGGAATAAGGATTAATACAAAGTAGTTGTTCAATAAAATTGTTAATTGATTTATGCTTCTGCCCTTTTCCTAAGTAATAGTAAAAATGCAAATTCTCTTTAATACTAAGAAGGTAATTTCCAAATAGAAATTAATCTTTGAATGTTATTGATGATGCTAACATGATCGTTGGTTGTTAGGAGAGTGGAACACATAAACGTTTACAATTTAAAGACAATTCCAATTTCATATATACACATATGATTTTAACTATTACATTAAAAATTACTTCCTTTAGAAACTATCCTGTTAACATCTGATCTATATCATTTTGATTATTCTTTAATTCTTTTGATTGGACCCCCCTCCCTGAGCTGCTATGATCTGATAGCTTATTACTGTATTGTGGTGAATTACTTAGGTAGCAAATGCCATTAAATCTTTTTCAGTTAAAAGATATTAGTCTCTAACTAGATATAATGGCAAAATATTTATCTTCTATTTCTTTTGCAGCACTACCCAGAAAAAAAGTGTTTAATTCTGTCTGATATTTTATATACATAGAAAACTTAGTTCTTATAATTTTATTATTAAATTGTCTGTTGTAAATTAAATAACAAAGTTGGTTATCTTCTGCATGCTTGGTAATTTACGAAGTTCTTGACCTTGAGTGTCTCTGAGTCTACAGTTGTTTTTGATTCTCATAATGTTGACTTGTTTACAATCTTAACATATTTTCGGTAGAGAAACAATATTACAGAGTATATCCCATGCAATAAGATTTCTGCTCTCTGCAAAAGAACATTGATAGGAAATTAGCGCAGCTGGTGAATCTCTCTCACACACAAAGATCTATCATGTAAGTATTTAATTCTTTTCTTCTAAGGTACCTAAAGGCACTATATTTTTAAGGGGAGATTAACTTGTTTGAGAACAGAAGCTATTAATCTTTTCCATAACAGGCTGCTGAATCATTCCCATTCATTCTGTCAATGTCATTTTACAACTGAGCTTCAGACAATTTTTGCAAGAATAACATGTATAAGCATTCAAAAATGCTAATATTCTCAGCTGAGTGTTCCTAATTATGTCTTTAGTTTATGTCTGCTTAAGGCTTTTATGCTGCAATAATCCCCTCTTCAGTTTCTTCCTTTTACATTATGTCACACTTGGCTGCTGCTGCAATGATGGCATTCTTCAGTTGTTGTCTCTACTTACCCAACATAAAGAGATGTTTCAATGGCTTATGTTGAAGAAATTAGTGATCAAAAAATGGACAAAATTATATCTCTTTAATCATTGTGCTGAATTAAAAATAATTATTTGAAGAGATGAAACTTTTCTCTGAAACTCAAAGCAATCCTGCTCTTAAATGAGCAAATGGATACCTATTATTTTACCAAGCCCTATAGGCAAAAGACATTTCTTCATAAATACTCTTCATAGTGGTTCCAAAATTTATTTCGTCTTTGTATCTTTTTGTCTATGTAGAATGCACTATAGATAATGAGTTTAAATAAAGTCATATTTAAATTTAGAATGTTAAATTTGTAGTAATTCCAAAAATTAGGGAATAATTAATCATATTGAAAATTAAAAAATGAAAATTCACTATCGGATGTTACTAAGTTGTAAATTTCTGTGACACCTTTACTTTCTTTTATTTAATAAACTTTTTTATTTTCAGTAGGTTTAGTTTTAAAGAAGAGTAATGATATCATAGAGAATTCTAAAATATCTGTCACTCCAATTCCCCTGTTATTAACATCCTAAATTTGGCATATTTATTATAGATAATGAATTGATTTGATACATTATTATACTCAAGTTCATATTTTATTCATGTGTTTCTACTTTTTTCCCAGTTTGTTCCAAGATTGACTTTAGGCCTACCATTATCACTTTTAGTCCTCATATCTCTGCAGGCTCCTCCAGATCATAACTGTTTCTTAAGCTTCCCTTGTTTTGATGACCTTGACAGTTTTGAAAAAAACTGATTGGGTATTTTATAAAATGTCTTTCAACTTTGATTTTCTTAGTTTTTTTTTCTCATAGATAAACAGGGATTATTTGTGTTTTGGGGAGAAAATCCTCAGTGGTAAAGTACCATTATTCTCAACATAACTTGTCCCTGTTGACATTAATCTTAATCACCTGATCAGTATTGTTTATCAACTTTTTCAGCTGGAAAGTTATTCATTCACCCTTCTTCACCCTGTACTATTTGGAATGAAATTACCACATGCAGCAGACATGCAAGGAGTGGGTAATTATGCTGTATCTATTTGAGAGTGAAGTACCTATGGATGAAAATTATATGGATTTTTTTCTGTGTAGAATTATCTATGCTTTTTCTGAACTGAGAAAAAGAAAAAAAATTATCTATACTTTCCTAATTTATTTTAAAATCATTTATTTATACCATTATATCCTCATGGATATTACTTTTACAGTTTTGGTTATAAGCTACTTATTTATTTGGTTTGCTCAAATTATTTCAACTCTGACCATTAGGAGTTCTTTCAGTTGCCTCTTGTATGTCTTTGACATATTCCTATCTTGATTTTCTTGAGTATTTCCTAACATTATATTACAAGATGCTTCCAACTCTGATATATTTTCTCTCCCAGTCTTAGAATCAGGCATTACTTCATGGAGACCTAGTTTTTCTTATTTAAAAATGATATTAGGAACCAAGGCAGGGTGCAGTGGCTCATACCCATAGCCCCATCAATTTGGGGGGGGGGGTGAGGCAAGAGGATCCCTCGAGGGTAAGAGTTTGAGGCCAGGCTGGACAACATAATGATACCTTGTCTCTAGAGAAAGTACTTTAAAATATTTAGCTAGGCATAGTGGAGTGTGAGTAGTCTCAGTTACTCTTAAGACAGAGACCCCAAATTCCATTGTGCTTAGGAGTTCAAGATTACAGTGAACTAACATCAGGCCAATGTATTTCATTCAGCTTGGGAGACAGAGCAAGAGCCTGACTATAAAAAAAAAAAAAAAAAAAAAAAAAAAGAAAGGAAGGACGGACGGAAGGAAGGAAGGAAAGAAGGGCGGGAGGAAGGAAGAAAAGAAAGAGAGATCAGTGTGCTAGGTGTGCTCTTTTTATTGGGGTCTCATTGCTCCCAGGCCCTCTAAACTGACAAGGAAAGGAAATATATGTGGGTAACTTAACTAGTGTAGACAGAGATAGCTACAGATATGATATTTGTGCATGCATGTGTGTGTATATGTTTGAAACATGAGTTCATACTGATATCTCCAATTTGTTCTCTTATTACGTGGATCATACAACCCTTCTCTTCTTACCGGTTTGTAACTTCACATTCTAGTAATTAGTAACTTGGCTCCCACTATCATCATCCATTCACTTCAGTGTTCTAATCCAGTCTGACAATAAGTTCATGAACTTGCCACTATGAGCTTACATTGGCAACACTGTACAAACAACTCAGTAAGATTTCATAACCTTGGCATATCAGTGCCCTGCAGTTGGGTTCATGTTGGTGTGTGGCTCTGTCTTGCTGAGTGGTCTCATTATCATTGTTGCATGTTTCATGTGCCATCATGTAAACATCAGAACTTGAATTAAAGCAATGAACATACATTTGTAAATTATTTTTTATATTTGGGAACAAGTAGAAGTGAAATCAGGAATATATTAGTCTACTTATGGGGATAAATCCATGAAGAAAATGTCAGTGTGCAAATGGATTAAACATTTTTTTGAGGGGAGAGAAAGAATCACTGATGAAGAAAGGTCAGGGTAGGCAGTAATAAACAGAACTAACAAAAACATTGCAAAAATTTGTTGAATTTTGCACCAGAATTTTCAACTGAGAATTTTGAGGAGCACAGCAGACCAAGTAAATGTCAATAGAAAAACAATTAGGAAAAACTTAACTGAAAATCTGGCCCAACAACTCATGGCTCTTGCATCATGACTGTACAGCAGTTCACATAATATTCTCTGTAGAATGTTTTAGATAATAAACAAATAATTGTATGGGAACGCTCTTCCTACTCACCTGATCTTGCCCCCCCAAATAGCTCTTTTCTTTACCCAAGATAAAGGACATTAAAAGAAAGACATTTTGGTGACATTCAGGATATCAAGGGTAATATTGTAACACCTTTGACGGTCATTCAGAAAGAGTTCCAAAATTGCTTTGAAGTGTATATTAGGGACTGATGTCAGTGCATAGCTTCTGTAAGGGAGTCTTTCAGAGGTGACTATGGTAATCTTCAGCAATCAGGCATGTAGCACTTTTTCTAGGATGAGCTTGTGCACTTAATTGTCACAACTCACATATGTATATTTGTTTCAGAATTATTAAACATATCTCTTCAGGAAATGACTTTATAAATTATGACTTTATCAAATATGACTTTATAAAATATAGTCCAGACGACATTCTCCATGATGAAAAAGTACTTTGCTCATTGTTACATTGTCAGTATATAATCTATTCCCTGGAACATTGAAGAGATTCAAAAAAATTTAAGCATTAATAAACTGAGACATGGTTATGATTTTAATTATAATTATAGTTATAAGGATGTTATATTGAGAAATTTATAACTAGTATGAAATAAATAAAAAAATTACAATATATTCTATTTACAATTAATAAAATAGGTACCTAAAAAGAAATCTTTTGGCATCAGAAGAATGAGGAGAAGATGATGAAACTACTAAAAAGCTCCAAAATTTTATGGAAAATTTTGTAATTAATATCACCTATAGCAATGTAATTACTTTTCAAAACTGATACACATGTCATTGATACAATTTAGTTTATGTTTAGATGTGTATTGTTAGCTAAGGAAGCGGTGCATAAATTTTGCTTCTGCTACAATTTATGTTATTTTATTTATTTCTGCAGTTTGGGGCTGGGGCTGGATTTGAACCCACCACCTCCAGTTGCCCAATTTATATTATTCTTTACTATAACTTATTTCATTTGATCTATTAGGTTGTCAGAAAAAGCATAAAGTTCTCCTTTTAAAAATGAGAATATTCATAACACAATCACATATACCCCCATATTAAACTAAAAAAAAAAAAAAAGTGAGAATATTGAGAGATAGTGAGATAGGTTTGTTTCTGTAGTTGAAGTATATTGCAAATTCTCAGGTAGAAAAGAATGCAAATAAAACTTCAAAAAAGAAATAAAAAATGATTTTAGAGGCAATTCAAGCAAGATGGAGGCCAAGTAACAGCTTCCTTGCAACTAGGCACGGTGAGTCTGGGGAAATAAGATTCTAGGCATCTCTGGCTGGTGGGATCTGCCCATAAACATCCCTTTGAGAAAAAAGGGAGTCAGTGAGAGACTTCTGGACCACAAGAGGAGGACAAAAGCAGGGGAAAACTGGCAAGTGGTTGCATGTGTTCATTCAGTCATATCCCGCTAGCAGCTATAAGTACAGTATCAGTGAAACTACAACTGGAAAGGCCTTAACTGTGAGCTGTTTTGGTGTTTTTTGTTTTTAGACTTGGAACTCAGTTGAATTGCCTTTGAAGAGCTTGGGCAGGAGTGTGGCATTGTCTAGGGCCCCAGACTGAGCTGCTGAGCCAGAGGGAGCTAATAGTGTTCGGCTGTGGACCGCGTGAAGCCATAGTGGGAGAATTGCCCTGGCAAGCTCCACCCTCAGGCTCCCAGAGTAAGGATCAGGCAGGAGCTAGTAATCTAGTGACTGAGCAGCCTAAAGGTGGGGAATGAGCTGCCATACTGCCTTAGCCCTCAAAGGCAGAGTGAGACCGGTTTTGGCACACTGGGTAAGTGGATAGCCACTTCAGCAGTGATCCCACTGACAAGTGCTTTTCTGGGAAAGCTTCTGCTTAGTCAAGTTTAGAAGTTTAAAGTGCCTTTTAAGAGGGCTAAGACAGATTTAGGGTCTCCACCCTGCAGGGTTTGAGAAATCAGCAGAGGGCTCCAGTAGAATCAGCATTGTGATTAACATCTCATAGCCAGAAGATCACCTGTTGCCCAGACAATATTCAACAAGATATATATACTGCTTTGCTTTGGTTTTTATTTTTGTTGTTGTTGTTTTGTTTTTTAATTACAACCTTTTCCCTATAGATTTTTCTTTTCTTTTTCTTCTTTCTTTTCTTCTCCATTTTTCTAGTTTAATTATAATTTCCCATTGTTGCCTTTTTCAATAATTAGGACTTCATTTTTGCCAGTGTTTCTACCCCTATTATTTGGTTTTTCACCCAATTTTATCTCAGAAGTTTTCTGTTTGCTTGTTTTGGTTTGCTTTATAGCATTTTTTTTTCTTTGCTCTCTACTTGGTGGAGGTGGGTACTGTGTCCAATCAGGCTATCAAAGAGCTGCTGACCTCAAGGGAACCATTCAACCCAGCACCCCCACAGGTTGGGTTTTTTTTAAGGTTGTATCGAAGTATCCTACTGTATACCTATATTGCTCTGTCTCCCTCTTTCTGTGCCTCTCTTCTTTTTGTCAATATTCCCTTTTACCCACCCACTTTCCTTTCTCTATTTTTCTTTCTTTCTTTCTTTTTTTCTTTCTTTTATCCCTTCTTGCTCTTCAACCTCTTCATCCTTCTGGTCCTGTACCAAAAGGACTCACCGAAACCCTAGTCCACAGGCACAGCAACTTAAAGAGCAAGCGGAAGTGAAAGGAAAATTAGAGCAAGGAAACGGATAAAAGAAATCACTCACAAGGAAGAATCAGCAGAAAACTCCTGGCAACATGAAGAACCAGTCCAGAGCAACCCCTCCAAGGGACCATGAGGTAGCTACTTCAGAGAATTTCACCTATAAAGAAATGGTAGAAATGACAGAAAGGGAATTTAGAATGCACATGATGAAAACAATGAAG
>CAUYPK010063892.1:0-11272 GCA_963574355.1 Loris lydekkerianus | reverse complement strand
ACATGGCAGGGCCCAACAATTCCCTCTTTTGTTTTTTGTATGGCGGATAAACATAGCCCCTGTCTTGGGTTGCCTGCTCTTGCAGTTTCAGTCTTACCCGTCATGGGGATACAATCATCAATGGTTTGGTCCCTGTCTTAGGTTGACTGAATGCAGAGTGATCTTACCCGTCTTTGGGTACTATGATTGTAATCCACCGTGCAGCCTCTCCATATCCTGTCTTAGGTTGTCCCAGTTTGGGGAATCTTACTCATCATTGGTGCTATGGAGGGCGGTGAAGAATAATAGTTAGATTCTTGGTTAATGAGCCAGTGATATCGGACCTCGACCTGATTTAATTGCCTCTAACCTTTTTTAAGGATACAGGGCCCAAAGGTGAAGGATAAATAAGGGTAGCAGGGGAAGAAAGTAGGGTGAAAAACCATGTAGGCCCGTCCACAGGGGATTTTCTAAAATTTCTGTTCTTCTCTTTTCTAGATCTTCTTGGAGTGTTTTGATCTTGTTTTGCACGATCTCAGATCTGTTGGCATAAAAGTAGCATTCACAAGTATTTTCAGTGCCTACTGAATGCTAGGCATTTTGCGAGGTCCTCGGGATACCACGTGAGCATTCTTGTCTCATTTTGTACCATAATGGAGTTTGTGGTCTCATGGAAGGGGCAGAGATGGAGTAAGAACACAACGTACATCAGGAATGAAGGCATTAAATTCTTCCCACCTTGGCTCTCAACCATTGCTGCTTTTCCCAAGTTGCATCCTAAGGAGCTCATCCCACATCAGACTGATCGTATCTGGGCAATAAAAAAAAGTTTTAAGAGTTCAAAAACTACAGAGTATATCCTCTGACCATATCTGGGCAATAAAAAAAAGTTTTAAGAGTTCAAAAACTACAGCATATATCCTCTGACCATAACAGAATTAAACTCATAATTAGTAATAGAAAAGTCTCTGGAAAATGTCCAACAATTTGGAAATTAAATAAGACACTACTAATAACTCAACTGCCATGGAGTTTCCACAAGGGAAATAATATTTTATATTGAATAAATATAAAAGCACACAACATCCAAATACTTGTAATTTAGCTAACGGGAGCATGAAGGAAAATTTATGGCATTAAATGTTTATATCAGAAAAAATGAAAGGGTTTAAATCAATAGGTTAAGCTTCTAATTTAAAAAAAAAAAAAAAACAGAAATGAATAAAACCCAAAGCATGCAGAAGGAAATAAATAGTAAAGAACAGAAGTCACTAACATTGAAAATTAAAAAATAGAGAAAATAAATTAAACCTCAACAAATGTGCTAAACTTCTACATCCACTCCTAAACATAATTCTCAGTGAAAATTGTGTATTGTCATCAAGCACATCTCAGATATAATTTTTTTTCTACTGGTATCTGAAGGAGATCATGGCTTTTCTCTAAAAGCAGTTTAAGAGATGATAATATTTCCTCTCACCAAGATGATATAGATGAGAGATTGGCCTCATTTCCCATAGGTAAAAGGATGGATTATTCCCCCCTGAAAATTCAATTCCTGGCATTAAAACGGTGGTTCATAGTTTATTCTCTCCTATGAAAATGTACTCATACATATTCTCCTGTGAGGATATAGTCATACATCATTAATGCGTATCAATGATATACAGTTTAGTTAGCTTTCGTAGAGAGTCTCCAGAGTTTACAAAGTGAAACAGTGATAGATTATGATCAAATCAAATCTCCAGTGTAAGGCACACCTTGGAAAGGAAAGAAAAGTAGTAAATCTCAAACAACTAAATTTGGAATTCAGCAACAATAAATCATGATGTCCCTGTATTTGGTAATTTCAAAGATAGAAATATTGCAGGCCAGTAATGTTCAAGAACTACATGAAAGATAATGAAAAAATAACCATCTAGGCAGATGATGATTTTAGTTGCAGCATTCTGTTTCAAAGTAATTCGATTCAGTAGATGTTCATAAGTCTACACTTTGTACAAGGCACAGGCTCCAGGGAAATAATTCATTTTGAATCAAAATATTTAAGATGAGATGTCATCTAATCAAACCTACTTCTTATACAGATAAAGAAATAAAAATAAGTGAGTTTAATGATGTTTTGCACAAGGTCAGCCTAATGTATTAAAACTCGGTGACAACATCAAAAAGGGAACTAGCTCAAATAGTCTCACCCTGACACCTTTCCATCCTTTCTGGGAAGCTTTTCAAGAGGGTTCAAGTAGATCTGATTGTTTATCTTTTGTGCCACCATTGGGCCAAGTGCCTAGATCCATCATTTTAATTAGTCATAGTATTACAATTCTTTACATCCCTTTCCATCTACCTAGAATAGAGATTCAGAGTGTGGGCACTAGGGCTCCACTCTCAACCAGTTATAGGCTGAGTGACTTGGAGAAATTTTCCTTAGCTTTGCACACTTTATTTTCCTTATCTCACGTTGAGGATAAGAGGCTACCTAATGCATAGAACTGTTAATGAGACTTAAAAGAGGGAGTTCATATAATATATTTAGCACTGTGCTTGATACATGGTAAGAACTGAAAAAAAAAAATAGCTATTGCTCTTATTATATTTTAAAAGTATTTCCTGTCTACCAATAATATTTCTGTTGCCAGCAACATTTGGGTCATTCAGTCAAAAATGTATTGATTACTAATACATAATAAAAGTGGCTATGCCAAACACTGGACATTCAAAAATTGGCAAAATACAGTATTTAGGGTGATGATAATTATAATTGAAATGGATTGAGGTTATAGTGGGAAACATGAATGAAAATGTAATTAACAGATCTAAGGAGGGCGGACATAAGCTTCCTGGGGAAGGGGGAACTCTTCCTGTGATACGGCCTCTTTCTTCTGCATTTCTTGTCATTGTGGTAGGGAAATTTTCATTTATAAGGGCCGCAGAGAAATTTGCGGCAAGGGAAAGTTACTTGGCCAGAGTAGTGTGTGTTGTTAACGTAAGGTAGGTGAGCTTGTATTGCAACACAGACCAAGCGGGACCAAATGCACTGTGCATGGGCCAGGGATATTGCTTAATAAGAAAAATGGCCTCTGTCAGGTAATCAGAAGAACACAGATTATTCATGTAGATGAGAGAGAATGGTGTTTCAGAAAAAAATAATAAATATTCCCACCAATTCAGGAGGGAAATAAATAAAGCCCAGTGTTGAGGCCCAGCCATTCACATACCAACTTCCAGCTGCAGATCAGAAAGCCCCTTTCTCATGTCCCAGATGCTCCACCCTCCAGAGCTATTAGACAGAGGTACCACATCTTCCCTTCCTCACATCACACACCACCTAGGTTATGTGACTATGAACACATAAGCTTTACTAAAATTTTGCGAGGCTTTTATTTTTTTAATATGCCCAAAGTATAATCATGGCATAAAAACACCAACGGAAGCTATCCCAAATAACTGCGTGATGACATGCCTATCACAGTAATCATCGTAATCACACGTGGGGCATTATCTACACATGGATCATAAAGAGTTTTTAACCAAGGTCCTTCCTTAGACACTGGAAAAAAAAGAACAGTGGTGGATTTTATGGTATGTGTACCTGCTCAGGTGAAGGTGAGAAAATCCAATTAACTCCTTCTTCACAGGCCAGCGTATTACTCCCCTGAGCATTACTTAGCTAAGCTACTTAAGGATAACTGTCCTTTAGATAAAGGACTCTGATTCTCATTAACTAGATCTCTGACCCATAGAGGAGTTTTAGCATTTATTTTCAGGCGATTTATTTTTTTTCTCTATTAAGCACTACAAAATTTAAAGTAATAGTGTGTTTTAACATTATTTTTGTTAATCTAATCAGACCATTGCTTTGAGTCCAAAAAAATTACAATCAACCTTCTTCACATAGCTATTCTTTAAAATATATATTAAAATAAATACATTGAGATGCTGTGTAAAGGGGGTTTACTTTGAAATTAAGACAAAAATTGCCAATAATCATTCCGTTTCTAAGTCAGTTGAAGTCATATGAGCTGCCGTGGGGATTGTTAATAACCCAAAGGGGAGGAGAGCCATGATACCCTAAATGTCAATTGCCCCAGATAGTGGAAGCAAGGGCAGCATATCTGAGAGCATGGAAGAGTGGATGAATAAGGAATAATTGGCATTGACACACTCCTTTTCTTTAGAGAGCACACAGTAATTGCAGTTTTGCCCAAACCCTTAAGAGTGCAGCTTTAGGATTATTTTTTCTTTTTTTTTTTTTTTTGAGACAGTCTCATTATGTTACCCTCTGTAGAGTGCTGTAACATCACAGCTCTCAGGAACCTCAAACTCTTGGGCTCAAGAGATTCTCCTGCCTCAGCCTCCCATGTAGTTGAGACTACAAGAGCCTGCCACAATACCCGGTTAATTTTTGATTGCAGTTGTCGTTGTTTAGCTGGCCCTGGCCAGGCTCGAACCCACCAGCCTGACCTGTATGTGGTCAGCGCCCTATCCAACAGAGCTACTGGCACTGCCAGCTTTAGGATTTTTCAACACACTATTTTCACAATAAAAAGTACAGACTTGAACTGTGTCTCATATCTTTCCTATGAGTTAAAAAAAAAATCAGTAAACTAAATTTCTGAATTTGTGTAGATCTTTCATATTTACTTAAGAAATGATTAACAGTTGTAAATTTCAAATGTTATTACTTCAAGTAATCGGGTCCCCACATCCACACTAAACAGAAAAGAGCAAATCAAGAAGGCAAAAGAAAGAAATGTTATGTCCTGTCTGCTCTTTAAAAATAAAAATGCTATGAGGGAATTATTGCATTTTGCATTGTAATAGAAATGGATTGAGGATCTGTATTATAATTGAAATGGATTGAAACTTTTCTATCGGGTTTCCAGGTTCCAAATGAAAAGTTGTTCTTAATTCTCTGTCAAGACATGAAGTAAAAGATCAGAGGCACATTGCAAAGGTCCAGAGGTGAGAACATGGCACAGTAGAGCCGCTCATGGAACCGCTGGGCTGTAGGGAGGGAGGGAAGGTCTGCTCAGGCCCCAGTCTCATGGGGAAACCACTATAAAGAGCATCTCTGCTGCCTCAAGCTCGAACTTCATGCTGAAGCAATCAGCAGATCCTGAAATGTTCATTTGAGGAATAAGACTACTGCTTCTGTGCTCTGGAAAGATTCCTCAGCTGCAGTGTAGACAACAAAGTAGAAGGAATAATAGCATAGGACGGAAAAGCAACTGGGTCTGGGTGGAGGGTGACTGCTATAATTTAGAGGAAGATGAAGTCATTACGAGCAAAGTCTATGGCCGTGAGGAAGGGGCTGGCTGTTCAGGAGGCAGAAGCTGCCAGACGCAGTGGCTGATTGGACAGCAAGGAGGTGGACTTACCAGAACGACACTCTGACTTTTCTCTCCAGAAACAGGATTAAAAATGGTGTCTGAATTTCCTATAGAACCTCAGTGGTGAAAGCTACAAAGCAGACTGACGCACACAGACGCACTCAGCGGAACAGCCTGGGTGGAGATACAGACCTCTATGGAAGACGCGTTTCTTTTGCATTTCTAGAGTGTAGTCCTATCTATTTTTGTCTCTGCCTCCTCCACTAGAGCAGGCCTTCTTTGGGAACAGAGATCATTTACACTCATCTTTCTATCACCAGTGCCTAATAAGCACTTACTATGGTAGCTGAGTATGATTGAGAGCTGATTATGTCCCAGGCACTATTCCTTCATACATAAATTGATGTAATCCCAACAACCCTCTTATCACCCCCATATTACAGGTAAAGAAACTGAGGCTGAGAGTCAGTGAATACGTTTGCCAAGTGTTGCTGCAGGTAAAGTAGACACTGATCATGAACAGTGTGAGCAATATAACAGCCCATGTTCCAAAACACTTTGTTACCTGAGGCCAGGGATTTGCAATTACTGTGTCGTGAGAGGTGTGCGCGCGAAAATTGTTAAAGGTCATCCATCAAATGATTTTCAGAAGAAGCTCAAAGCACAGTAAGTATACTTTTTATTAACTCTTTTTGATCAACATAATTTAAGAATGCTGTGGAAATTTGACTGTAGGTTCAAGTGTGGTGAGATAGAGTTGAGTTGAAAGATACTGCCTTAGGCGCACAGTAGGCTCTTAAAACATGTGGTAACTAAAGCAGTGAAGGAAAGGAGATGAGGAAGCATTATAGTGCTCAGAGGTCCTAACAGAGATGTCAGGTGCAAGGAAAGCTTCTACCATTCCCTAAGTATGAGGGT
Organism: Loris lydekkerianus; assembly: GCA_963574355.1. NCBI lineage: Eukaryota > Metazoa > Chordata > Mammalia > Primates > Lorisidae > Loris > Loris lydekkerianus. Next base: position 5,042 of record CAUYPK010063892.1, on the reverse strand, counting down.
GGTCGGCACAGCTGGGTGGCCTGGGGTGACTCCCTTGCCCCAGTTACCTGGCTACTACTTACAGGCTAGAAGCAGCCAGCACTTGGTGGCTCCCTGCTCCCCTGAGTGAGCAGAATTGTCCCAGCTCAGGAACCCATAGCAACCCGAGTCCTGTCCAGTGCCAGGAAGTTCTGATTGACTTGCCTGCACGTGTCAGCCTTTCCCCAGCTTCCAACTTTCTTCCAGTCACCTCTACTGTGTTCCCTCCACTGTGAGCAAAACACCAAGCTGAAGGGCACAGTGGGCCGTCCCTGGGAAGGACTAACCCTTCACTGCCAGCTTGTTCCCCATCTGCTATGCCAAACCTTAATCCACTGGGTGATCACAGCCACCTTTGGAACACACAAGGTGAATCTCACTTCCCTCCCTGTTTAAATCCTGCATTGGATTGTTACCCCTCTCCCAACAAGGATAAAAATCCTCAGAAAGGCCTCTGAAGCCCTGGTAATCCTCGCCCGTCACCCCCAGGCCACCTGCTCCTGCTCCAGGCAGCTCAGCCACACTGCTTTGCCTCCAGTTAGTCCCCACGTGTCTTCTCGCTACGGTGCCTTTGCACCTGCTGTTCCTCATTGTAAACGAGGGACCTGTTTACCATGAGCAAACCAAAGGAACCTGTCTCCACCTGTTCTTACCTACTCCATCCCATTCACCCTTCCGTTCCCTCATCTTTGTTTCCCCAGTGCTGTCTGACTTCTGCTCAGTTCTCTGTCTTGGTTGTAGCTAAGCTTCTGGGATTTTACAGGTCAGGCCACACCAGTTATAAAATAAGGCAAGAATTCTTGAGCTTGGCACTGCTGACAATTTATATGAGAAACCTCCCTGTTGAGGGCGGGGAAGTCCTGCCCAGGTTTAGTAGCATCTCGGGCCTCTACCCAGTAGATGCCAGTGGCACTGAACTCCCCAAGTCAGAACAATCAAAACCATCTTCTCATGGCCGTCACTGCTGTGTGTCCCATGGGGCAAAATTACCCCAGGAAAATAACTTTCTCAGGGGCTAAAGTAAGAAGGAGGCGGGGAAAGAGATGAAGATTCACCTAGGAGGGATGGAGTCCTCCTGCAGCGACTCCTGCTGTTTTTATATTCAGACCATGCACAAGTTGGTGATGTGCACAAGTTGGTGATGTGTTGTTTTGCTTGGCCTCAAATCCTCTTGAGTCTCTTTTTCTAGATGCATTCATGTTTCCATTCCTCAAGTACCAAGCCTCTGACTTTCCTCGGTGTTTTCACGTTGACCTCAAAGCAGTTGTGTTCTCTTGTACTGAATTCTTTGCTTATCCAATGCCAGCGCCTCTCCCCTTCCCGTTCCGTCCCCGTTCCCTTCCCCCTCCTCCTCCCTCTCCCCTTGTCTCCCTCTCACTCTCCTTCTTCCTGTGCTCTCCTCCTCCCTTCCCCTGGGTATGTACACCTGTCTTCCTGTCCTTCTCCTCTTCCTCTCCATCTCTCACTCACTTCCCATCAGACTACTAACATTAGCTGCAGTCTTTCTTTTGAGTCTGCAATTCCCCCTGTTAGTGATCAAATGTCACTTCATGACTGCATCATAAACTGCTCCAGAACTCAGTGCTGGGCTGGCTGCTCCAAACCGGGCTGATCAGGTGGGGACTGTCTCTGCCCCACTTGTCTCCAAACCCCCTGGGATGACAAGACTAACCGGGGCATGTTCTTCTTGTGGTGAGAGCAGGGTAGAGCAAGCCCACCTGGGTCATGGCGCACCTGCTAACACGACCTTGAGCAAAGCAAATCCTATGGACAAACTTTCAAAAATCCAGGAAGAAACTGCAAAGTCACATGACAAAGAGGTGTGGTCACAAGAAGGGGGAAGAACTAGGGCCATGGTGGACGACTCGCCCCATTCAAACTGTCAATACTTCCAATCTTTTTATGAATACCGAGTTTCACAGATGTGCTTTATTTCACCCAACCTAAAAGTGGCTCTGCTGGTACCAGCAGACACGGCAATAAAATCCTCACCTACTGGTCGTACACTAACCCACACTTATTAATATTCAGTTGCACGTGCTAAATGCCTACCTATCAACTTTAGATCCATATATAAAACAGAAGCCCTGATGCTCTGTGTCACCTCACTCAATTTTCAGAGGAGGTAATACTTTATGCCTACACAAGAGGAGTAATTATCACCATTTGAAAGCTTTGATTGTGTATTTTTCCTTCACAAATGAGTCATTTTTAACAAATGATGATTGGCAATGGCTGGAATACAGCATAATAATCAAACACATAAGAAATGGAGTGTTTCATCTGCAACGTTTCTTTATTAAATACAGGAGATTTGCAATATGTAACAATGAAAAGGAGCAGAAAAAATCACAAGAACTCCCCTTTGTAGAGACCAGTATGCTAAGCCACGTAATTATGGGTGTGATAAACATTAATATTAATTAATTATTAATTAATAGTAATGAATTACTTAATTAATAATTAATGAATATTAACCTGAATATTAATTGCATTAAGGACTGATAAGACCAAACTTATTTCTTTCCTGATCTGGGCCTTATTTTGCCATTGAGATTCTGGATTAACCAAATTAAAATTCTCACCTGCTACCTTGCACTCTGAAGCTGAAAACCCACACTGGTGAGTCCCATCCCCCATCTAGTGGTCCCTGTGAGCAGCGAGGCCCTCCGCTGGGAGCACAGCTGCCCTCCGTCCCAAGCAAGGGAAGGACTGAAATCAGGAACCTGCGAGGCTTCAGCCCTCTTCTTGGACAGCTGTTCCTTCTTATGCTTCATCATTTTATCAAACTGTCTAAACAACAGTACTGTTTCCACAGCAACAGCAACCTGGAACATTACAGAGGTAATTCAGGTGCTCAATATTGCTGATTTAACATCTCCACTTCCACAAATCTCAGCCACACAAATGTGATCGCATCCAAACCCAACTCTGATCTTCCTGATAAACTTGGTCTTCTTTCTGTGTTGTCTGTTTTAATAAATCACTCTACAACCCCAGTTGCTCAAGAGTAGCATCTTTGAATGATTCCCTTTCCCTTAACCCTCCTTATATCCAAGGAATCCTCAAGTGCATTTGATTCATCCCATCCTCCAAGTATCATGTTACCAGATCACCTTTTGTCTCCGTCCGGGGCTGTCACATTTGTCCAATCCACTGCAAACTTTCCCTGAGATGCTACAATAGCTTCTATTTTATTCCTTTGCACTAAATCTCGTCCTTCTCTAATCCATTCTCTATTTTAGAGCCTATGGGGTCTTGTTAAAAAGTAAATCTGAGCATTTTTCTTCCTGGCGTAAATTACCGCACAGCTTCTCCATTGCTCTTAGGAGGTGGTTCAAAATTCTCCATCAAGACTTTTGGCTCATTTCACAAGGTAATGATGGTGAAAGTGAAACAGGACAGTTTATTAAAGAAATTTATGGGGGCATAAATGGCTTTGTCAGTCTCCCCATATTAATCAAGAGCTCGCTGTCACAAGTTGTCCACCTTTACCAAAAGGAAAGCTCCACCTAGTAGGTACTGACTGGCAATCAGGCCTTTGGCGATCCCCAGGGACTGGATAAGACATATTTCGAATCTACCTCCCACTTTGGTGTCTAACATATAAGAGGTATCCAGTAAATGTTTGTTTATTTAGTGAAAAGTGCTGCAACAAAGATTATTAATCGTGCATTATAGAAAGGAAAATTAAGGGCAATGAAGCAAGCTTTGGAAGACCAGAGAGCTTGCAAATGACTAAACCAGGTTTGCACCCTGTTCTGTCTGTCTGCAGGTCGCAGAGGCAGCACCTGCCAGTTTCATTCAACATGAGCACGTATCCTCCTTTGTGTTGTTCTAGAGAACCTTGGAAGATAGAACCAGCCAGAGCTTATATACAGACATCATGGGACGAGCAGAATTTGAAATCAGGGAATTTTTTTAAAAACTTCAAGAAACACATTCCAGTTCAATTCAACAACATCTGCTGTAAGTTGAAGTTGAGGAAGACAGTGGTATGCGCCTAAGGTTCAGACTCCAAATAGAAAAGACAGACATCTAAACAAATGACAATGCCCCTGATTAAACCTCCCCAGGCACAGGGAACAAACCTGTGACCCACGCCCTTGTCATCTGCATGGTGGGTGGGGGAACTTTAAAAATCTGACCTGCCAATATTGCAGATTCTGTAGCTCTCTTGGTAATATGTAGGTCATTACGGAAGTTTTGAGATACACAAAAATCAAGAAACATAAAATCCATGCAGATGGAAACAACGGAAGCCCTCCCAGTGACACTGGTTAGCTGAGCAAGTTGAAACTTGCACAGGTGAATCAGAAAGGATGCTGTCGACTGTGTTTCCTGGAAGTGACATAATGTACATAACACAGTCTCTGTCACAACTTTTCTAGTGACATAAGGCCAGTCTTAGGGAAGATGTGGAGTAGGGAAGAGCAGTGAATAATTAACTCTCAGCTCCCATTGGAGTCTGGAAAGATCCCTCAGTAAGTCACTGTATAGGTTCTACCAGTTACTAAATACACACTTTGCAAGAGGGACACTTTTTAAACCTCAGTTTTCAAATCTATTAGTAATAAGGAGAAATAATTATAAGTAATTTATAGAATGTTTTTGAAAATTTAACTGTGTATTAGTTAAATGGTATAGAGTTCTTGGTAGGCAGAGTTTCTGGTACATGACTTGTATTACCTCATTTAATCTTTACAAAAATACACCTAATAGCCCCATTTTACAGATGAGAAAATTGAGGTAAAGTGAATTAAGTAACTTGCCCAATGTTCCATGGCCTGTAGGCGGCACAGCCAGGATCTGAACACAGTCTGATCTTAAAGCCTACATTCTTTAATTATCTCTCAAATTAGATGTCTCTAAAGTTCTTAGCATAGAATTCGTCCCATGGTTAGAATTTAGTCAGCTTAGGTTTAAAATGGAAATTATTTTTAAAGTACCAGGCCACGCATTTTTCATCTTCCTACTACAGCCATCTGGCCGTCAGATGCCAGGAAAGTGGAAAGGGTGAGCAG
>CAUYPK010063891.1:0-37021 GCA_963574355.1 Loris lydekkerianus | reverse complement strand
CCAATGTGTACATTTTAAATCTCAAAGAACTTTTTCTGAAAAATCTGATATAAGGGTAGAGCAGGTCTTACATATGAATATGGAAAAATTGTGTGTTTGCATACCTCTGTGCAATTTCTGTTTAAATATTCCAGTAAAGAGAAAAAAAAAGTGAAAGTATACATTGGGAGGATTACTTTCTTTTTAAAAATTGTTATTATTATTATTATTTTGAGACAGAGCCTCAAGCTGTTGCCCTGGGTAGGGTGTTGTGGCAACACAGCTCACAGCAACCTCCAACTCCTGGGCTCAAGCGATTCTCCTGCCTCCACCTCCCAAGTAGCTGGGACTACAGGCACCTGCCACAATGCCTGGCTATTTTTTGGTTGCAGTGGTCATTGTAGTTTGGTGGGCCTGGGCTGAATTCGAACCCACCTACTCAGGTATATGTGGCTGGCGCTTTAGCTGCTTGAGCCACAGGTGCTGAGCCTTAAAATTTATTTTTAATGTTTCATTTTATTTTACTTTCAGATTAATATGAGGGTACAAACAATTAGGTTGCAATGTTTGCATTTGTTAGGTAAGGCCCCTGTTATAGTTGTGTCCCAAACCCATTGGGACACATTAGGTGGGAGCACAGCGATCCCCCTCCCTTCTCATTTCTCCCCTTTTCTTTCTTCTCCCTCCCACCAACTTGAATTAAATTGAATTTTTCTCTTGTGATAAAAAAAAAAAGAAAAGAGTTGGATACACAAGAAAAAATATATCACTGATCGGAAAAATTCTTTTTATTTTACTTGAATATTTTCTTGTACAAAATGAGTCAAAATCAGCTGTTCAAAGCCTACTCAATGAAATACAAAATCCAATTGAAAACACACCTTTTATCAAACTTTGAAAGAGAACTACATCAACTTGATCACGCATGTATGAGAAACCTACAGTGGACATCCTGCTTAATGATGAAACATTTAAAATAATCCTACCTCACCCAAGAGGAAGTCAAGGCCAAGGAAGCCAACATTACTGATACCCTACTTAGCATTTTAAAAGTCCCATACTTTCTCTTTGTTTCTATCAACCCTCCATGCGTTTTGATTCATCAAATTTTCTTGATCCACTTTTTCCTCAATCTGTTTGAAATTTTATTTTGTATCTTAATTCATTAAGTGGTTCCCAGGGGGCACCCGCACTTCAACTTTCAACATCTTGTCTAGGGTTTCATTGTTCTTCCACATTCAGCATCTATAACCCTCTGGACTAGACAGTACCTTTAGTAATCTTTAGCTCCTTCTGGATGCCCCCCATACCCTGAAGGCCTATACCAGTCTTCTGGAATTTTAATCTCAGGTCACCCATGTTTCTTTCAGAAATATATTTAGACTTTCTAATACAGCTTCCTAATTTCTTTTCTTACTGTTTCTTCTTACAGCCCACTTCTTTCCTTGTAGGTTTTGCTTATTTTCTCATGGCTCAAAAACAGCAGAGCTTTCACTGCAGGCAACAGCTCCACTCAATCTGCCCTGCACAGCAAGGGATTTGACAGTTTGTATACTCTATGTCCTGGGAAAGCTGGTGCTTCAGCTCCAGTGTGACTCAAATTTGGGGTCTTTTACTCTAGTCGCTTCTTCCCTTTATGTGGCCTCATCCTCTCTGGGAACATTTTTTTGGCTACAGAATTCAGAGTAATTTCCCCTCCAAGGTGTGGGGAACCTGTACCATTGTGTTCTCACATTCATTGATGACAACAGCCAACATCTAATGACGGCCTAACTCTGCTCTAGTTTTAGGCCTAGTCTCTCAGGCAGCTTCTGGAATTTTCTCTTCACCCTACTTCTTACTTCCAAGTATGTGTTATTGCTGTATCCTGCTCGGGAGTCTCATCTTCCTTCAGTAGGGTGTCAATAGCCGTTCTCTGTAGGTATTGCTCTCATCCAGACATTTACTCCTCTTGGTAGAACTGTGTTCTACCAGGCAGCTTCTGGATCCTCAATGCTACCATCTGTCCCCCTGTCCATCTCTCTGTTGCTACTCTGGGGCTCACTCTGCCCACACGTCTAATTTACTGATTTGCCCCTCAGTTCTTTACATTCTGTTAGTCAAACCATCAGTGTCTTTTGTATTCCAGCAGTTCTGATTTTCACCCCAGGGATATCTAACTTGCTTTCTGTATAGTGTCTTGCAGGGATATATCAGCATCCCATATCTCTATGAGGATATTGACTATAGTCTTTAATAGTCTTTTGCTGGATCTTCTATTAGTTGTGTTTCCTTGGGTGTAACTTTTTCCTCTCCTTTCTCTTGCACGGTGTCTTCTTTTCTAAAATGTTTGGTGGTTGTACAAACAACCTGAACAAGCTTTATCTAGGGAGTGAGGCAAAGTTGGTGGTGGTGGTGGGGGGGGGCTCGGGGAGACTGCTGGCTTATTTTAATAATCACTGAGCCACTAATCAAATGTGCTATCTTTTCTAAAATACTAAAGGGGAGATGGGCGACTCTGTAAGGGGTTGAGGGCAGGGCTCCAGGGTTCAATCCTGAAAATGCAGGGAGAGGTTCTGCTTGGGATGCGTGGGGAGGGAGAAGGAAAGGGGGAAGAAATGAGGCTTTATCTAAGGGCTGGAGGAAAGCAATATTTAGGAAAAGCCTAGATGGGAGAAAAGGTGCAGGCAGCAGGTGAAATGTTAGCTTGCGATGTGGGTAAACAATGGTAGCCCAGACACTTAGGTGCCGAAGGATGTCTGGATGAAGCTCAAAGCTGAGCCAAGCACGAGTATGAAATCCCTGCAGAGACAGATGGCTGCCCTGGAGGAGCACCTCAGGCGGAGCTAGGGAGGTGAGGGGCTGCTGAATAGTTCTGGTAAGAGGCAAAGATGAGGTCCGCCTGGCTTCTAGCTCCACAACGTGGCTCGATTGTACATCAAATCTGGTCGCCCACAGAGACCAGTGTCCCTGTAGCTGCGTGCTGCACTGCGGTGTCCTCCCTGTGCCCCAAGGCTCCTTTCTACTTGGCTGCCTCTTTTTGCAGCCTGAACCGCCTCTGTGTAAGTTGGGGTCTCGTGTCTTATGTGTTTCACATAAGCAATGGGTTTTGTGGGTCGGCCTGGCTGGGGGGACATCTGCTTTCTCAGCAGAGCAGCCTGGCTCCTCAGGGTGCCATCTGAAGCCTGATTAGAGGCCCTGCGGGCGCAGCGTTTGGACGGCCTTTGTCCCTCCACTAGGAATCCCTGCAGCTGGCTCTGCATGTCTGAAAATCATGAATCACTTCTAGGAAATCCTGCTAGGAAGAGAAGCCCAAGGAGCCAGAACCCAGACGCTGGCCCTTGGCAGGACCATAGCAGCAAGTGAACAGGCGCCCAAACGACGCCTACTCCCCCCCTGCCATTCTTGATCATAATTGTGCTTATACTATTTTCTCATTTCTCTATCATTACATTTTTTAAATTTATAAAAATTATTTATTGAGTGCAATTTATGCCATAGTTTGGTCACTCTTGTAGTAATATGAACAAAGCATACATTGGACAACAGGCTACAATCTTTGTCCTTGGAGAGCCTAAATAATTCATAGAGATGGGAAAAATAATGAACACACATTATGTGGTAATGAGTGGAAATAAGTTCTACATAGAAAAAACAAAGTGTAAAATGTAAGTGGACTGGAGGGAGGACATTGTGATTTTAAGTAATATATTCTGGGAGAACTTTCCAGAGAAAGTGAAATGACAGGGAAAATGAGTGAGGGGAGGGAGTGAGCTATTCACATTCATGAGAACAGAGTTTCAGACAGAGGCAGCAGAAAGAGCAATACCCTCACTGTGGTGGAAGCTTGTATGGAGTAGTGGATTGAATATTGCCCGCAAAGATATTAATGTCCATTTCCTATACATTGGAATCTATGAATATGACCTTATTTGGAGAAAGTTCTTTGTACATATGATTAACGTAAGGAATTTCACGTGTGAGAATTTTGGCCCACCCAGTAAGGAATTAACTTCAGTGACAAGTTTCTTTTTTTTTTTCCACTTTTTTTTTTAAATTAAATCATAGCTGTGTACATTAATGCAACTCATGAGGCACCATAGACTGGTTTTATAAACAGTTTGACACATTTTCATCACACTGGTTAACATAGCCTTCCTGGCATTTTCTTAGTTATTACATTAAGACATTTATATTCTACATTTACTAAGTTTCACATGTACCCTTGTAAGATGTACCACAGGTGTAATCCCATCAATCATCCTCTCTCCACCCTTCCTCCCCTCCTGTTCCCCCTTCCCCATATTCTTAGGTTATAACTGGGTTATAGCTTTTCATATGAAAGCCATAAATTAGTTTCATAGTAGGACTGAGTACATTGGGTACTTTTTCTTCCATTCTTGAGATACTTTACTAAGAAGAATATGTTCCAGCTCCATTCATGTAAACATGAAAGGGGCAAAGTCTCCATCTTTCTTTAAGGCTGCATAATATTCCATGGTATACATATACCACAATTTATTCATGCATTCATGGATCAATGGGCTCTTGGGCTTTTTCCATGACTTAGCAATTATGAATTGGGCTGCAATAAACATTCTGCTACAAATATCTTTGTTTTGATGTGATTTTTGGTCTTCCGGGTATATACCTAGTAGAGGAATTATAGAATCAAATGGCAGGTCTATTTTTAGATCTCTAAGTGTTCTCCAAACATATTTCCAAAAGGATTGTATTAATTTGCATTCCCACCAGCAGTGTAGAAGTGTTCCCTTTTCTCCACATCCATGCCAACATGGTCTTGGATTTTGTGATTTGGGCTAATCTTACTGCCGTTAGATGGTATCTCAAGGTAGTTTTGATTTGCATTTCTCTGATGATTAAAGATGATTAGCATTTTTTCATATGTCTGTAGGCTGTGTGCCTGTCTTCTTCAGAGAAATTTCTCTTCAAGTCGCTTGCCAAGCCTGTGATGGGATCACTTGACTTTTCTTGCTTATACATTTAAGTTCTCTGTGGATTCTAGTTATTAAACTCTTGTCGGAGACATAACCTGTAAATATCTTCTCCCATTCTGAGGGGTGTCTGCTTGCTTTATTTACTGTGTTGTTGGCTGTGCAGAATCTTTTTAGTTTGATCAGATCCTAGTAGTGTATTTTTGAAGCTGCTTCAATTGCCTGGGGGGTCCTCCTCATGAAATGCTCGTCCCAACTGATTTCTTCTAGGGTTTTCCCTGCACTCTCCTCTAGTATTTTTATAGTTTCATGTCTTAAGTTTAAATCTTGAATCCAGTGAGAGTCTTTCTTAGTTAATGGTGAAAGATGTGGGTCCAGTTTCAGTCTTCTACAGGTTGCCCGCCAGTTCACCCAGCACCATTTGTAAAATAGGGAATCTTTCCCCCACTGGATGTTTTTAATTGGCTTGTCAATGATCAAATAACGGTAAGTAGCTGGACTCATCTCTTGGTTCTCTATTCTGTTCCAGACATCTATTTCTCTGTTTTTGTGCCAGTACCATGCTGTTTTTTTCTCTATCAATTTATAGTATAGTTTGAGGTCTGGTACCATGATTCCTCCTGCTTTGTTTTTATTTCTGAGTAACGTTTTGGCTATTCGAGTTTTTTTGTGATTCCATATAAAACAAAATATTATTTTTTCAAGATCTTTAAAGTATGACAGTGGAGCTTTAATAGGGATTGCATTAAAATTGTATATTACTTTGGGTAGTATGGACATTTTATCAATGTTGATTCTTCCCAGCCATGAGCTTGGCATGTTTTTCCATTTGTTAACATTTTCAGATATTTCTTTTATAGAGTTAAAGAGTTCTCTTTATAGAGATCTTTCACATTCTTTGTTAGATAAATTTCCAAATATTTCATCTTGTTCGGCACTACTGTGAACGGAATAGAGTCCTTAACTGTTTTTTCAGCTTGACTCCTGTTGGTGTATATAAAGGGTACTGATTTATGAATGTTGATTTTGTAACCTGAGATGCTGCTGTATTCCTTGATCACTTCTAAGAGTTTTGTAGGAGAATTCCTGGTGTTTTCAAGATATACAGTCATATCTGCGAAGAGTGAAAGTTTGATCTCTTCTGACCCTATATGGATACCCTTGATCGCCTTTTCTTCCCTAATTGCGATGGTTAAAACTTTCATTACAATGTTAGAAAGCAGTGGAGACAATGGGCAGCCTTGTCTGGTTCCTGATCTGAGTGGAAATGATTTCAATTTAAATCTATTCAATATGATATTGGGTGTGGGTTTGCTGTGGATGGCCTCTATTAGTTTAAAAAATGTCCCTTCTATACCAATTTTCTTAAGTGTTCTGATCATAAAGGGATGCTGTATATTATAAAAAGCTTTTTATGCATCAATTGAGAGAATCATATGGTCTTTGTTTTTTAATTTGTTTATGTGCTGAATTATACTTATAGATTTATGTATATGGAATGAGCCTTGAGACCCTGGGCTAAAACTGACTTGGTCAAGATGTATAATTTGTTTGATGTGTTACTGGATTCTGTTTATTAGAATCTTGTTTAATATTTTTGGATCTATATTCATTAGTGATATTGGTCTATAATTTTTTTTTCTTGTTAGGTCTTTTCCTGGTATGGGTATCAGGGTGCTGTTTGCTTCATAGAACATGTTGGGTAGTCTTTGTTGTTTTTCTACCTTTTGGAACAGGTTGAGTAATATAGGTACTAGTTCCTCTTTAAAGGTTTGGTAGAATTCTGACGTGAAGCCATCTGGTCTTGGGCTTTTCTTTTAAGGGAAATTTTGTATGGTTGATGCTATTTCAGAACTTGATATTGGCCTGTTCAACATTTCCACTTGATTCTGGCTATGTCTTGGAAGATTATGTGCTTCCAAGTATTGGTCAATTTCCTTCAGATTTTCATATTTCTGAGAATAAAATTTCTTGTAATATTCATTAAGAATTTTTTGAATTTCTGAAGAGTCTGTTGTTTTGTCTCTGTCATTTCTGATTGATGAAATTAGAGATTTTACTCTTTTTTTCCTGGTTAGGTTAGCTAAAGGCTTATCTATTTTATTGACCTTTTCAAAAAACCAACTTTTTGATTTATTGATGGGTTGTATACTCTTGTTTTCAATTTAATTTAATTCTGCTCTAATTTTGTTTATTTCTTTTCTACTGGGTTTGGGTTTGGAATGTGCTTCCTTTTCCTGTTGCTTGAAATGTCCCTTAAAGTTGTTAACTTCCTGTCTTTTTGTTCTTTTGAGGAAGGCTTTCAGTGTTATAAATTTCCCTCTTAAGACTGCCTTTGTGGTATCCCAGAGGTTCTGACAATTCATGTCTTCATTGTCATTTTGTTCCAGAAATTTGGCAATTTCCTTCTTAATCTCATCTCTGACCCAGCTATCATTCAGCATTAGGTTTTTTAACTTCTATGTTTTCATCTAAGTGTGCGGATTCCTGTTATTACTGAGTTCAAATTTTGTTCCATGGTGGTCCGAGAAGATGCAAGGAATAATTTCTATTCCTTTAAATTTACTGAGGTTAGACTTGTGACCTATGATGTGATCGATTTTGGAGTATGTTTCGTGAGCTGATGAGAAGTATGTGTATTCAGTTTTGTTGGGATGAAATGTTCTGGAGACGTCTGCTAAATCCAAATGTTGAATGGTTAGGTTTAAACCTAACATTTTTTTGCTTAGCTTCTATTTGGAGAATCTATCTAACACTGCCAAAGGAGTGTTGAAATCTCTGACTATTATGGAGTTGGAAGAAATCAAGTTGCTCATGTCTGTTATAAGAGAAACAGTTATAAGTTATAAGAGAAACTCTAACATGTCTGTTAGAGTTTCTCTTATAAATTGAGGCGTATTCAGGTCGGTGGCATAAATATTCATAATTGAAATCTCATCATATTGAATATTATTCTTAACAATTATGAAGTGACCTTCTTATTCTTTTTTACTTTTTTTGGTTTAAAGCCTATTGTGTCTGCAAATAGAATTGCAACACCTGCTTTTTTCTGATTACCATTTGCCTGAAATATGAACAACCATTTTTTCACACTGAGTCTATTTTATCTTTTAAGGTAAGATATGACTCCTTTATGCAGGAAATATCTGTTCTGAGTTTTTGTATCTGCTCAGCTAACCTGTGCTTCTTTGGAGGACAGTTAAATCCATTCACATTAATGGAGAATATTGATAAGTCTGGTAAAATTTTGCATATCAAGTTTTTCAAAAGTCCAGTGGACATTTTTAATCCTTTCGCCATTTTGGAAGTTGGAGTTTGATCAAAAATTTCTGAGTGTGTTTACTTTTGTGGTAGATGATTGGATTGGTCAGTATGAAGGATAGGTCTGAGAATATCCTGAAAAACTGGTTTGGTTATGGCAAATTTGTTCAACATATGAATGTCATTAAAGTATTTAATTTCTCCATCATAAATGAAACTCAGTTTAGCTGGATACAGGATCCAGGGTTGAAAGTTATTTTGCTTTAGGAGATTAAAAGTCAATGACCACCCTCTTCTAGCTTGAAAAGTTTCAGGGTAGAGATCTTCAGTCATTCTAATATTCTTCCCTTTGTAGGTAAATGGCTTTCTTATGTATGGCTGCTTTCAGAATTTTCTCCTTCATATTAAGTTTAGTGAGGTTAATTATGATATGCCTGGGGGATGTCTTGTTTGAATTGAGTTGTGCTAGGGTTCTGAAACTGTCTGCTATCTGAATTTCAGAATCTCTTGGCATGTTCGGAAAATTTTCTTTCATAATTTCATGGGGAAGGGCCTCAGAGCCTTGCAAGGCCACTTCATCACTTTCAGTGATTCCAATGAGGCGGATATTAGCCTTCTTCTAATTATCCCAGAGCTCCCTGAGAGAATGATTTATTTTTCTTCTTTATTTATCTTCCTCTTTGAGAGTTTGGGAGCATTCAAAAAAAATTTCTTCAATGTCAAAAATCCTTTCTTCTGCTTGCTCCACTCTGTTACTGAGGGTTCTACTGTATTTTTCAGATCTTTGAGGGCTGCAAATTCTTGCTTCAGTGCATCAAAATCTTTGGTGGTTTTGACTTTAAATTTGGTAAATTCTTGAGACCACTTTTAAATTTCTCCTCGAATTTCTAATTCTGACTTTTGAATTGCTCTTCTAATTTCTAATTCCAAATTTTCCTTCATTCTATTAATCTTGTTTGCAATCCAAATTCTGAATTCTATTTCTGACATCTTTGCCAGATGTTTATGAATGGGATCTTTAGTTACATCTGCCATATCTTTCCTTGGGGTGGGGGTTGATGTATTCTGGTTATTTATATTACCAGAATTTTTTTGCTGTTTCTGCCCCATGATTATTTTTCACCATTTGACTTTTCTTCTGGAGTTTTGTCCAGGACCTGTACTGTGCTATGGCCTGAGAAACTGGGGACCTGTTTGGTGTGGTGGGGCTAAGTGGTTCTGTCTTATTTTCAGTTGGTCTCTGTCCGACCCTAGTGAAACAGTTACTCCGGGTTGAAGTCTCATCTGTGGAGAAATACCATCAATTATGTCACCCTGCCCCCCACAGGCAAGAATTGGAAAAGGAAAATCAACCCTTCCTACAACCACACACTCAGGGCACCACTTGAATAGTCCTTGGGCGATTGACTCAGTTCAAAAGGTCCAAATCAATTGTCTCAGTCAGCACCTGTCTCAGGTGGGAGAGGTTAAAAGGCCACTGGCAACTGGATCGCAGGGGTCTATTGACAACTCAAATATTTTGAACTGAGCCAGGGTTGAAAGTTATTTTGTTTTAGGAGACTAAAAATCAATGTTGTTTGTGGGGTACTCTGAACCATTCTCATGGGGGAGGGGACTCCCGTCAGCTTGGTGATGGATTTTATACATTTTGTTTGTATCTGTGGGGTCGCAGCTCATCTCAGAGGGGTTGATGTGTGTTCTTCAACCTTCTTTCTTGGTGCAACTCTAATCCACCAGGTTACTTGCTAAATTTCTGTCCTTTAACTCCCCTTCTGAATGGGAGGCTCTGAAAGCTGGCTTTAGTCAGCCATCTTGTTTCCATCTCTGAAAATAGTTTCTTTGGAGTCAAAGCTTGCCTCAGCAGGGAAGATGAGCAATTATCTATCTCATCTCTCAGTTCAGCTCTCCTCCTGCAGCTTTGGTGGGTTCTTTCTGGTCCTTATCTCTCCCTCCAGACTGGGGCCTCTATTGAAAGCTGGCTCCAATCAGCTGTCGTCCCCCATTCCCCCTAGTTCTTATTGAATGTGAAAATTGGAGTTAGGGAAAATAGCCAACCAGAGGATTTAGCAAAACACCAAACTCATTGAGACCAAATAAGCAAATTAGATAAAAAGGCTACCAGACATACAAGCCCACAGATGCACAAATAATCAGAAACACATAGACATACAGACAACAACAACAACAAAGAAAAAACAACTACAATAAAAATAATGATAATTGTAACATAATTGAAAAAAAAAGTAAAAAAACAAATAAAATGAACAAACAAAAGAACCTATAAATATCTGATGTAAACACTCTCAGAAATCATAAGATAGAAGAGCAAGAGAGATGGAAAAAAGGAGAAAAAAAAAGTGGTGTTCATAAAAAAGTTAAAAAAGAAGAAAGAAAAATTTAAAAATAGAAAAATGAAAATTTTATATATATATAAAATTAACAATAGCTCCTCCAAAAAATGATGAGGAAAAGGAAAAAAAAGGGTACCGACCACAAAAATATTATTCTTGTATATATGTAGAAATATACATCTGTATGTATGATGTAGGGATCAACTTTTATAGGTATAATACAATATACTTTCTGGACATCAGGTGGTGCTGTGAGTGGTTCCCAGGCTTATACCTGATTCACAGTTTACACTGTTACTATGGTAACCACCCTGCCTGGCTGATCACCATTTTGAAGTTTCTGTAAAAGTTTGTTGTCTAATTATTGTCCAACCACAGCTGCTGTGTTGTAGACAGCACTCCTATCCGACCTCCCAACTCTGTGCAGGAATCCACGCTTCACAAATCTTTCTACTCTGCTCCCACGTTCTCCTGTAAACTGGCCACTGCAATAAACTGGGCTGCAGCACACGGAGACATTATTTTCAGTTTTTGTGGCTCAGAGTCTTACTTTTGAATCTGGACTTTTGAGTCTAGCCAGCCGCCAGTTCACTGCATAGCCTACACTGCCAACCCACACCAATATTCCCCACCAGGAATGGTCCAGTGTATTTAATCACTCCTGTTGTTCTGGGGGAAAGTGTCTGCCATTTTGGACAATTCAAAATGTCTGTTTCCCTGGCAGGATCCCTTCTCTTCAATTTTCCATTGAGTTGCTTAACCCCTTGTGGCTCTGAGTGGCACCCCTTTTGGGATGCTAAACTTGGCTCAGGAATAAATTATCATTAATTGGATTTTGCCAGAAATGATAAGTTGCTGTCCTCCATGAGGGAGGGGTCTGTCAGCATGGCCAAGTAGGAAAAATCTCTACAACAGAGTCTGTGCTTTTAAATTATACCTCATATACAGCAATCCACCAATTTGCTGCGCATCTCCAGGTGTCTGTCCACACCAATAATCCATGTGGGGGAAAGGTCCAGACCCCTGTTCCTCTCACCTGATGACTTGGGAGAGATGAGCTACATGTCCGTCCCATCCGCCATCCGACAAGTGTCTTTATGAAAGAAAGTCAGCAGGAGATGTGACAGATACACAGGCAAACAGAAAGCCATGTGAAGACACAGTGGAGGTATGAAGTCGCAAGCCCAGAAACAGCTGGAGCCACCAGAGGTTGGAAGAGGTAAACCAGGATTCTCCCTGGAGGTCCTTGGAGGAGCATTACCCTGCTCACTGTGGTTTTGTACTTTTGACCACTAGAACTGTGAGAATATATTTTCTGTGTTTTAAGCCACCAAGTTTGTGGTGGTTTGTCACAGTAGCCCCAGGAAATGAATACATGTGGGATGTTTGAGTAAGACTACAGTGGTTGGAGTCCTACTGGGGTGAGATGCACTGGGAGGCAGAGGAGATGAGGTCAAAGAGATAGAAAGAAGCCAGGGAGTAGAAGCCAATGAGCTATTGTATGGATTTTGGCTGTTATTGCAAGTGAATTGGGAAGTTGGTTCATGTGCATTTTTGGAATCCTTCTGTATTAAGAGGATTCAAGGAGCCTGGCCCACTTCCTTTTTAGGATCAAACCTGCTATGCTTTACTTTTTATTCCTTGGCCTATCTCCAGTCCCTACAAGTTTATAAAATCTTGTTAAGGAAGTGTCATCCACCTGTTCCTGCTCCATTTTTCTTAGCTTACCTCAGAATCTTTTGTTGTTAGCTTGCCGTATCTGTGTCTGTAGATTTCTGTCCTTGCCCTTTCTCATCTTGGCTGAAAATGAAATCACTCTTTAACTTCATGGAGATATTGAAGGATCTCACTTCAACTTCAAAAGTTTTCTGAGACATCTCTCTTATAAATTTCTATTTTTAATATCATAAATGAACAGAGTTGCAGTTGTATCTCTGAGCTTCAGTGCTATTTCACAGTCTATAATAAGATCCACCTATTCTAATTTGAAATATAATACTAGATCCATGATTTCCCCATAGCAAGATAGTACCATCTGGCATACTATTAGTGAAAGACACTGAGGTTTTATGCAACATGCATATCATTGGGATATATACAAAAGATGACATTTTACTATGATTAGTTTGTCAACTTACTATAACTCATTAGAATCACAGAAGAATATTATGGCTTTGCAAAAATGCAAATCATATAATAAGATGAGTGTCACTTTTTAATGAGAATAAGTTACATGACATGTAGACCTCACTGACATTATAAGAGGACCTGTGAAAAGATCAAGGGCAATGAAGAGTCTGCAAAATTAATATCACAGTTAATGTATTATCTAACATGAACATCATAAGTATAGGGTAGGTACAGGGTAAGCTTTCTTTTGCTGTTTTGCTTTTTCAAAGTTTGAAGACTTTACCTCAAAACTGGGGAAAGGGAGTGACATTGTTTTCAATTCAAAAATCATAATGGTTCATCAACTTTTTCTTTCCAATTTGTTTATATTTCTTGCGCCTAATTTATTCATACTTTGGCCTAAGGACATTTGGTAGGTGGTTGATCTTAAACATTAGATTTTTAGTGCTTGATTTTTCCTTAGCATCCTGAAACAGATATGATTTAATGAAGTTTGTGGTTTCATCTTGATTTCTTTGGGTTCAAATATGTAGTTTGGAAAGTGCTAAGGATGAAGAGAGATAGGAGGACAAAAACTTAAAACAAAAATTTCTAGTAAGTATAGTTATAAAGGCATAGGGTTTGCTTGAAGTTTTCAATGAAAGAGAGCATTGTTTTTCTGCACATAAATTATTTGAAAACTATGGTTACTGAAATAACCCATATCCTGTTTTTACTAGAATGCTGTGAAATTAGCCAGAGGTAAAAGGTAATATTTCAACTTTGTGAAAGCTTTTTTTTTTTTTCCTGCATAACTCTAATCCAAATATACAGTACAGTCAGGAAAAATTGATAATTCTGTTAAAGTAGCAGACAAACATCTTAGAAAACTGCAGTTTTTTCATACATTCATATCTAGAAGTAAATAGGATTAGAACACAAGAAAAGAAAAGCTTACTGTAAAATTTCAGTTGGTGCTGATGTCACGCTGATATAGTAGGAAAAAGTATTAGATTTATTATAGAGATATTATCTATTGACCTAATATTTTCCTATGCTCTTGTGAGCTTATTTACCAGGTTATCCCCCACTCTACACTCTCCCCTTAGGATTTGTTGTAAGAGGCAGGTATAGAGAACAAAATTGTAGAAAACAGAAGTAAAAGCATTATGAATAGATTAATGCTAATATCAGTATATCGTGGACCTTCAATTTTTCACAATATAAGAGTAAAACATTGGCCCAAACTTTTATCAGGGAGAAACAAAAGTATTATATGTTGTATGTTCCTGAGATGACCTATTTTCTTTCTAAAATTTTTTCTGTATAGAAAAATAAATGCTCAAAACAAAAACAAGTAAATATCAACATGTAACATCACAAAATAGAGAAGAAAGATAATAGAAAATATTTGTCTTTATAAATATTTTGTATATATTATTAATATGTCCCATACAAACATACATTTTTTTATGCATTTAGAGTTATAAAAGAATACCTCGTAAAATGAAAATTTTTTAAAGTTTGGAATGGAATGAAAAACCATGATGAGGATTTTTGTTGTAACATGAATAATGTCCAAATCCTTGGGGAGATGGATGAAATAACAAAAGTAGATATCACATGAGGCTCATTTCAGAAGAAAAGATAAAAGAGTTACCTTTTGTTTTTTTTTTTTCTGTTAAAACTGGATTTTACTAAACAAACTTTCTTAAAACCCTCTTCTGTCTCAGGCAGTGGAATAAACATGTTCTTTCACTAGGAAGTTCACAGCTCTATAATACTTCTTATTTTTATTAAACTTTAAGGTCCTAAAGGAAATTACAATCTTGTTTCTCCTGTCATTGTCTCCAATTTAGCTAATAGATTTCTAGAGTTGAACAGCATTAAGTATGTCTCTCCTCAATTTGTTGCCTACAAGATGACTTCCTCCAATCTCTTGGCTGATCTGTCATCATTTTCTTTTCTGTCAATGGGCATATTAAATTATAAAGAAAGGAATGTCCCACTTTATTACACAGAAACAAACATCTTGAAATTGTAAACTACTTTACTCTTTCCATATCTTTGCTTTCCATAAACCTTTTAATATGTTGACAATTTGGCTTATGACTTCATCATTTTATGGGAACGGTTTTTACTAATATTGATATTGATACTACATTTCTCTTCTCCTTGTGGGGTTCTTGGTCTCCAGAATTGAAGAATGAATGCACGGACCACAGGCAAGCACTAGCAATAGAGGTGTAGTTTATTAGAAGATAGAAAAGCTCCCCATACAATGGAGGAGGTCCTGAAGGGGATCCTGATGATGTAACCGTTACATCATCTACTCAAAATTCAAAATCTCATCTAAATCTCATCAATTCACGAGTCCCCAATTTCATCACATATGCAATCTATATTACATAAGGATGAGTTTCTGTATATAATCTGTCTTGGGCACAATTCTTTGTGGATCTGTGAAACTAAGGAGACAAATTATCCATATCCAAATGGTGGAATATGCATAGGCTAACATTTATAGACATTCAAGTTCTAAAAGAGAGAAAATGGGGAAAAAAGGAGTTTATAGTTCCATAACAATTCCCAAAGCTAATCATACAAACTCAAAAAAAATTTTAGTGTGGCTTATGATTCTGCCTGTGGGCTAACAGCTCAACTCTCCAAACTATTTTTCTTTTATCTTGAAATACATTAATAGTATGTATTTTCTGTCCTGCATTTATATGCTGTTTTCTCCTTGTAGAATTTTGGGGTTCTGATAGCCTTTCATTTCATGTTCTCTCTCTCTATCTCTTTGGTCCAATCTAGCAGAGCTTCTGCTTATACAGCATTCTCAAGAACTTGTGAGTTGCCTATGTGTATCACACTCATTCTGTCAGCTAGTCAAAATTCTAGTTCACAGATCTTTCCTAGTTAATCCCCTCTTTATTTTTGGCATTTGCTGAAATTGCTGAGACAATGTCATTAAGCTTCCTAGATACTCTCTTGTTTGGCTGAAGATACTTGTGAGTCATACCCTCAGTATGTTCAAAAACCTTTCATGTTACTGAATATGCTGAGTTTTTGACCCTTATGAGGAACTAGCAAAAGGTTATACAGCTGTACTCTCAACCTTAGCTCAAAGGCATACAAACTGAACATCCAATCTCCTAAATTTAGAGTCTTTTACCTTCTTAGATAGAAAATTTCCCAAATCTTCATTTCCTATTTTCTTTATGTTTAATAGTTAGCTTCTAATTTATCTTTCTCTTCTCACATTTATTTTAAGCAGCAAGAAGAAACCAGGCCACGTCTTCAATACTTCGGTTGGAATTTTCCTTTACTCTGCCACTTATTATATTTCATTATTATTTTTATTTGCACATCTACATCTTTCATTAGGCAGTGAGCTCCCTATAAGGAGACAATAAGTCCTAGAAATCTTTGTATCCCCAACAAATATTATTGCTTAATAAGCACTTATTAATTCAATGAATACAAATAACTTATTCAACTGCTTTCCCATTTCTATTTCCCTATTGGCAAATATTTCAACTAAGGAGTTTAAAAGATAATCTTTCTAATTTGAGAGGTAATTGTAAATAATGCAAATTTGGAGTTACAATCCAGTCTGTAGGATTTTTTGTTCATAGAATGCAAAAGTGTATAACAATTCAAATTATTTTCAATGAAAATGCTGCATACTTACTTTAAATAAAATATTCAGATTGATATAATTATGTTAGAGGTGCTCCCCAGAATAAATGAGGAATTTCTAAGCAATTTTATTCTCTCTTGTCCTAATATCATTTTCAAAAGGATTTAAAAATTCAGAAAAGAATAGAAAAAATGGACAAATAAATGTCCTTTGTCAGCTATATTTTTATTCACTTATAGTGAAAAGTATTTTATAAATATAATTTCATAATAATTCCCTGAGGTCCTGTCACCGATTAAATGATAAGTTCTACATTAAGTGTAGAATGAGATCATCTTGTTAAAGGCAATTGTGTCAGATTTAATAATATCACTTCTTATAAACTGGCATTAAATCTATTCAGCAATATATGTGGAACTTCTATATGTAAGATATAATCATTCAGAAACAGACCAAAGTTTATATTTATTTACTTGAGTGCTGACACATAAAATCATATAAACATAAAACTCTTGCAAACTTCTTTACGCTACTGAAATACTAAATATCTGAACAGAAGAGCATGTCACTCAATGAAATGAATAACTTGTGGGATGCATACGGACCCAAGAGCAAATAGTGCAAGCAGATTTTTGTTCACATTAAAATTTTTTTCGTATGAATTCATGTACTAACTAAATATGTTAGAGATGTAATTATGAAATACAGAATTAATTTAAAATATATTATCTTTTTTTTAAAATAGAATTTTAACTTAAAAAAATCAAAATGGAACTATCATAGAGGCTTTATTTCTAGTAATACAATATTTTTCAAGCACATTAACATTAGTGTCATATACATTTCATGATCATAACTTTATACTTACTATATAGAGTATATTTGTTTGAATATTAGATTTATATGCCCACATAAAAGAGTTTAGGATTTCTTTTAGGATTCTTTACTTTTAGGATTTCTCACATATATACAATTCAATTAATTTTGAATAATCAAATTACTTAAGACAGTGTCAGAGCATATCTTCATTCATTTGGCTTATTCAAAGTACAATTATTATGTATTCTTTATATCTTTATGTTATGAACATAGTTAATGATATTTGCTATTTAGATCAATGATGGTAGTTATTAATTAAAATGGATATAATTTGATCTGAATCAAGTAGAATGAAAAAAAAAGAAATGAAATGAAACTAAAAAAGAAAAAAATATGGAGGACAAAGGATTTAACCTTTCCTTAGAAACAGTTAAATGTGGGGAATTTAAAAAGAATGTCTACATTAAAAAGGACGTCTTTCCTGCTGCTGAATATGTTTCTCAGTTCAGAGGGGGTGGCATTTCATCCTACATTCTAGCTCCACTGCAATCTGTTCCTGACAGGACCATCCATCTGTTTAGCCTGAACAACCCTGCAGTTGCTTATGTGCTTATTCACAGATGTAAGTAGGAGGTTGACTACAGGTTTTCTGACTTATACTTGAATCCAAGCTAATGTGACACATTTGCAAGCATAGCTGCACATGTTCAGTTTAATTGGGAAATCTCTCTTTGACTTTCAGAATAGCACAGAAGCAGAGATGCTAAGTCTAAACAGACCTAGATTCAGAGCAGAGCTGATGCTGCTTGAAGAAGGCTCTGGAGGTATGTTAAGGAGCAAGGGCTGTCAAAAAGATATCTCCGGGAGGGATGAGCAGCTGGCATCCTTTGTAAGTTCTCTGGGCAGCATTGATGGAGGGTAAAAGCCCTGGGAAGAGACTGTTGGTTTAATATGGACTCTAAATGCTCTGACACTTCGTAAAGGTACAAAGTTTTGCTGGGGCCTGCTTTATTTCCATAAACTATGGTAGACAGTTTTAAAATTTCTGTGATATTCTATCTGATTTTCTTTGATAGTTTTGGACCCCTGGCCTCTTTACACAAGTGGAATGGTATTTTAAATGTCTCAGGCATGTATCAGACATTGGACTTCTTTCATACTTCTCCTCCAGATCTTAATCAAGACACCCTGCAAGCTATGTTGGACGTTACACAATGTTTACAAGTGCCAAATGTACTGAACGTGTGTCAAGCATTTAAAGCACCTGCAATTGTGGAGCAGTACTCAGCATGATTTATAATAGTGCAGCCTACCTTCTAAAATGTTTTGACTACTGGTGGTAATTGCTTTATAAGTGAAAACTAGCCTCCTCAGTACTCAGAATTCTTGTAATCCAAGCATATTACACCTCCAGATCTTTGCTTGTGCTGTTCTCTCTGTACCTTTATCTTCTTAGGCTGTTTAAATAGTTCAGGTTCCAGCTCAAATGTCATCCACTCCATGAAGCCTCTTCCTTTGATCATCTCAATAAATATTAATCACTTCACACCCCTGTATTGCCACAGCAGTTTGTTTCCATCTGCTGGTATCATACATCAAAATATGAATTGAGTCACTGTTATATGGCTTATATTTTCTATCTGATTCTGACATCTCTATATTTGTGTGACTCTGTTTCTTAGCAAAGGATCTTAAAGAAAGTATGTTCTTAATAAATGCTTATTGGATTGAATTTTAGATAGTCATAGAATGAAAATTCCTGTAAAGTCATGGTCAAATTGTATCCAGATAGTTCACTTTAAAACTGGTAGAGCTCTTATAATTCCTTTTTTTAAAAAAAATGCATATATTTCACAAATATATATATAAATATATATATATTTAATTAAATCATAGCTTGTAAATTAATGCAATCATGGGGTACAATGTGCTGGTTTTATATATAATTTGAAATATTTTCATCAAACTGGTTAACATAGCCTTCATGGAATTTTCTTAGTTATTGTGCTAAGACATTTATATTCTATGTTTAGTGAATTTTGCATATACCCTTGTAAGATACACTGGAGATGTGGTCCCACCACTTACTCTCCCTCCACCCATTCTCCCTTCTTCCCTCCCCTCCCCGTCATATGAAAGCTATAAATTGTTTTCATAGTAGGACTGAGTACATTGGATACTTTTTCTTCCATTCTTGAGATACTTTGCTAAGAAAAATACGTTCCAGCTCCATCCATGTTAACATGAAAGAGGTAAAGTCTCCATCTTTCTTTAAGGCTGCATAATATTCATGGTGTACATATGCCACAATTTATTAATCCATTTGAATTGATGGGCCCTTGGACTTGTTCCATGACTTAGCAATTATGAATTGGGCTGCAATAAACTATTTTTACAGAAGATTTCCCCAAAGGTCCTGCTGGCATATCTACCATTCAGCTTTATTGCTACACCCTGTGCCTCTATCAATTCAACTACAATTTAAGTGCATTACAATAATTTGTTAAGAGAAGGTTGAATTATAATTGGCATACCTTATAGGAGGGGGAGTAAGAGGTGATAGTATAATTTTTATGAAGTTTTCTATTGAAAGTTCTATTTTCAAAACTATGGGAGCTGGTTTGACTATGAAGCATCTTTACTGATAAAGATCAAGTCTTTTGTTCTTGTGCAACACATATTTAAATTAAGTGCAAATGACATAACGAAATTGTAACTTTACGATAAATCATTAGAAAAATAAGCAAATAGTCTGGGCACTGTGGCTGACGCCTGTAATCCTAGCACTCTGGGAGGCTGAGGCAGGTGGATAGCTTGAGCTCAGGAGTGTGAGACCAGCCTGAGCAAGAGTGAAACCCCTTCTGTACTAAAAATAGAAAAACTAGCCAGGTGTTGTAGCAGGTGCAACATCTAAAAAAAAGTGTGCAATTCAATAATGCTTTGTATATTCCCTGAAATGTGCAACCATTATTGCTATTTACCTTTGAACATTGTTATTGCTCCAAAAAGAAACCTTGTGCCTAAGAGTAGTCATTCCCTGTCTTAGTCTGTTCAGACTTCTGTTAAAAAAAAAAAAAAAAAAAAAATATATATATATATATATATTATATATATATATACACACACACACACTTGGTAATTTATAAACAATAGAAATTTACTGCTCACAGTTCTGGGGGCTTAGAAATACAAGATCAAAGTGTGAGCAGAGTTGATGTTGGGTGAGGAGCCACTCCTCACAGATGGTGATTTCTACATATCATCACATGAAAGAAAGGAAAACACTTTCTCTTCAGCCTTTTTATGAAGGAGGGTTCTGTTGTCATGACCTAATCATCTCCTATAGGCTCACCTCTGAATACCACAGCACTGGGGAATTAGATTTCAATGTATGAATTTTGGAGGGACACACTTTCAGATAATAGCGCCCCCTCTTCTCTCTCTTCCAGTCACCAGCAACACAATTCTGTATTGTTTCCCTAAAGATTTGCCTATTTTGGACATTTTATATGAGTGGAATCATACAATATCCATGTTGGAGCATGTTTCAGAGCTTCCTTCTTTTATCACTGAATAATATTCCATTGTATTCATACCACATTGTATTTATCAATCATCCATTGACAGACATTTAGGTTGTTTGCACTTTTGACTAGTATGAATAATGATGCTGTGGATATTTTTATAAAAGTTTGTATGTGAATTTAGGTCTTAATTTCTCTTGGCTATATACCTAAAGTGGAACTGTTAGGTCATAAGGTAACTCTAGCTTTAACATTTTGAGCAACCTCAAACAACCCTCTTGCCTTGGCCTCCAAGAGTGTTAGGATTACAGCGTGAGCCACCACACCAAGCCTTATTCTGGTAGATTTAATGGTCATCACTTTTGTAAACTTTTGTGAAAAACAGAAGTTTAATATCTAGATTTGCCTAATCACACAACAGCTGGATGGCTTAGCACTGCTTTATTGTAAGCTTTATTGCAATTTTTGAACTCAGGCCTGAGCCTAAAATTTTTGGGAATGAGGAAAACCTCCCGCAATCACTATTATTGAGCACAAATGGCTTTGAAAATTAGCTTTTCCTGCAGACTGATCATGTTTATCAGTTTGAAATTATAAGGCAAACTGTATTTGTATGCAAAACTTACACTGTGGTAAAGTCATTTTTACAACAACTAATGCTGTTCTAATCACAAGTAATGTCAGGTTTTTCAACACACTTCCTATGCTGTTAAAGTTTTTTAAAATGCACACACAGAGGGTGCCAAAAAATGTATACACAGGTATTGAAATTGTAATACTCAAGTCACGTTTGATTTCTGCAATTACAAGAGGTGCTCAAACATGACTTGTAATTCATCTTTTGTTCCTCTGGGGCTGGGAACATTGCTAAGTCAAAAAGCGGGATTATTTTGACATGCGAGTCTCCTTGAAATAATATATCTTGATGTTAGTAATGATCTGATTTTGTCTTGTTATTGAGTGGGTGCAGTGATTAAAGATGCACATCATCCCTACCATGCTAGCTCTCATGGAGCAAACCAGCAAGCACGTGGATAAGGTCTTCCTAGACCAGCCAAGCTTCAAGCTGATGGCAGATACACAAATGAACCGAGGAGAGAGCAAAGGCAACCAAGTTAAGAACTTCCTAGGCCACAGGATCCTTAGAATGAATACATGTTTGGGATTTTAAGCCACTAAATTTGTAGTGGTTTGTTACACTGCAAGAGCTGTTCAAGGTACATGTGCCATATATCTTCTTTTTGCCACTTCACCGTGTCCCAGGAGGCTGATCTACATGAATTGCATCATAGTCATCCCTTGTTCCAGAAGATCAGGAAAGAGAAGAATAAGGAATATCAAGGTGTTAATTCACTGGGATCTCTCCCTGTTGTATTACTGTGAGCTGGCCGTCTTGCTTGACAAAATGTCCTAATTTCCATCTGGTAGTCCTACATACAAAGCTTTCCCATGTTTGGTAACTACTCCCTTTCATTGCCCCTTTGCCTTAGTGGTGATTTTGGAGTAGCAATGTTACAGCGTCTCCCTTATAATTCAATCCTTGCCCATATCTCTGATCAGTGTCTCTTATTAAACCCTCTTCCAATTTTCCCAATTTCATTGTACCATCTGTTTCCTGCTGGTACCCAGACTGACAGAGTAGGCCTTATTCAGAAGGTAGCATCTCAGCAAAGACTTGAATGGTCTATGGAATGAGTCCTAAAGATATCTGCGGGAAGTGCCAAGATCTTGCAGCTAGGAGGCAGAATGACTGAAATGGAGTGAGCTGGAGAGAAGTGCAGAAGACAAGATCAAAGACGTAACAGGTGGTGTGTGTGAGTGTATGTGTGCACATGTATATGCTGGGGATGGAGGTGCATAGTGTAGGGGAGGAAGATCATGTATGGCCTTGTTGTCTTTGTAAGGATTTGGGCTTTTATTTTGAAAGAAATGGGGAGCCATTGGAACCACACATTCACATCTAATTAAATCTAATAAGATTGTTTTCTGTTATGTGTCGACAGTGGAACTCTGTGATTCAGTACTGCATTTCTCCTCCCAGTCTTGTGCCTGATGATGAATGCATGGGCGTGTTGAGGCAGCTCAGCATGCTCAGGCTTGAGTTCAAGGCTTTGTGTCCCTCCTAACGCTGTGGGTGACATGACCTTCCTTACAGTATAGGATTCAGACTACAGTGTCTTTTTGTGTTAGCATATTCTTTTCAGGTCTGTTAATGATTTGGGAGTGGACACATTTTTCTTACTCCCTTTTTTTGTTGTTGTTAAAGTCAATAGGCCCTTCTATACTGACTTCAAAAAGTGTACTTATCTAAAGGGTCTTGTACAATAGAGAACTGCTTAAGTGGAAACAGTGAAAATAATACAAGGAATAGAACAGACAAATACTATCTGCCTGCCTACCTCCTAGAGAGGGTGGTTTGTCTTGAATATTCAAAAGGCAAAGAATTCATTTGCATGTACAATGTCTGGAAAATAATATATAGATTTGAATGTGCTTTAATCCTTCAATAGAAATTTCCATTTGAGCTGGGTCTTCTGGTATGAGGTCTAGATCACCCTGTGCAGGTTACACGAATGAAGTTGATTCTCCTCTCCCCACAGGAGGGTTCATTTTCTTTCTGCTGTTTCTTAGAAATTCTCTCCAGGCTGAAAGTTAGTGGAACACTTGTGTGGGGCTCCAAGCATCCATATCAGATGTGGGTGCCCTCAACTCAATTGAACCGACCTTTCCCTGGTCTTAACTCAGTCAAAATTTAGCTATGAATTGTAGCTATATTTATTCAGGTTCCACGCTTTGCTTTCAGCTCAGAAAGAAAGCTATTTAGTTAATATGATTAATCAAGCAGGCAGAACCCTTTTTTTTCTCCTGGAAAACAATACAAATGATCCATGAGAACCTGTTATAACATTTGTTGTCCAGCCTTCACCTTAATTTCTTGTAAAATTTATTATTCCTACTTTGCCTGGCAATGGAGGCCTGTTTGTTGTCTATGGTGACTACATCCTGCTTTGTAAGATTTCTTACTCTATAAGCCTGTCTTTCTCTTCTTCAGTAAACTTCGTTTCATGCTTGCCTTAAAAAAAATAATAAAATTATTATTATTAAAAAATTTCTAGTTCAGTACATAAAGTAGGTGTTCATAAGCATGCAGTATTAAAAAGACTGGACTAGGAGTCAGAAAAGCAGGGTTTCAGTCCTCCTTGTTATACCTACTAGCCATATGACCTGGACGACGAACTTTTGCCCTTCTGGAATTTTAGTTTCACTCTCTGTAAATTGACAGGACTGATTTAAGTCAGTGAAATATCAAAAAATCTTGAGATCCAACCTAAGAACTTAAGGTCATCGAACAACCTCAAATTGTTGGGCTCAAGTGATCCTCTTGCCTCAGTCACCCAAGTAGCTGGGTCTACAGGTGCCCACTACAACGCCCAGCTATTTTTAAGAGACAGAGTGTCGCTCTTGCTTAGGCTTGTCTCCAACTCCTGAGCTCCAGTGATCTCCCAGTCTGTGCCTCCCAGAGTGCTAGGATTACAGGCATGAATCACTGTGCCTGACCAAGACAGAACTTTTTAAACATAAAATCAAGGCATAATCTCAGGCAAAGGACAGCCCTTTAAATTGAATAAAATCATTATTATTTTTTAAATGTCAAGTACTTAATGAAAACTTCATTGTAAACTGGCAACCTCTGTGATCCTTTATGGTTCTAAAAGTCTCTTTCTCTAGTCTTGTCAAAATAAGTGAGTGCTGAATTGGTCTCCAGGATGAGATAGCTCCTTGACGGTCTGGCATATACCTTTTTTTCTTGTTACCTCCCATGTGTATCTTGGGGCCTGGCATAGCACTAGATTAAATAAATCAAAAGGTGAGATGTTCACTGTTGTATTGCAATGCCTGCATGGAAGGAGCGTACCTCAGCAGTAGGGAGTGAGCTCTTGTCCTTCCAGCTTAGTCTGAGATCAGTAGCAGTCAAGTCAGTTTTAGGCTCTAGACTTAAACTCCATCCTGCCCCAAATCTGAATCTACAGGAGGTATCTGCTATGGTTGGAATATTTATGCTTTCTGGCCCCCAATTCCAAAGCAAGAGGTAAGATCTTTGGGAGGTGATTAGGTCTTGAGGACTCTGCTCTCATGAAAATAAGATTAGTGTCTTATAAAAGAGGCTTGAGGGATTCTATTTGTCCAGTCCACTATGGGAGGAAACATAGAAGGCACCTTTTACTGGGAATGGGCCCTCACCAGACACCAAATCTGCTGGCACCATGCTTGGACTTCCCAGCCTGCAGAGCTGTGAGTAATAAATTTCTATTGTTTATAAATTACCCAGTCTAAAGTATTTTGTTACAGCAGCCTGAA
This sequence comes from Loris lydekkerianus, assembly GCA_963574355.1. Taxonomy (NCBI): domain Eukaryota; kingdom Metazoa; phylum Chordata; class Mammalia; order Primates; family Lorisidae; genus Loris; species Loris lydekkerianus. The sequence continues at coordinate 12,042 of CAUYPK010063891.1, read as the reverse complement.
TGGAGTAAGATAGTGTCAAATGTAGACTTACCATCATTCTTTAAGTGGCCATTTTCCTAAGTATTCCTAAAACCAGGCTTTTTATAACAGAGGCAGTACATTACCTATTGAGAGCCAGGGTGCCTGGATTCAAATCTTGGCTTTGACATTAGCCAGGCACATGACCATGGTCAAGATGCTTCACCCCCTGCGTCTCAGGTTCCTTATCAATAAAATGTGGGTAATAAGTGCACCTGCCTCATAGAGTTGTTCTGTGGATTAAATGAGTTGATCTACTTCAACTATGTGACATTCACATAGTATGTGTTTAATAATAATTTTGATTAACATGCCTCAAGAAATATTGGAGAAGAAAAAAATTAAAACGGTCCTAAAAGAAGTACTTTTACCTTTGGAAGACTGAAGAATATCATCAAAGCCCATAAAATCAAAAAGGCAATTATATACTTTACAAAACTTCTTTCTTTGAAAGGATAACAGAGATTGAATATGTAACCAGGTTCAGAATGAATATACATACAATCTTACAGAATGAACGCATCATAGATTATTGGGAAAACTGAAGACAGGTGTAACTTTTCTGAGTAGGAGTATAGGGAATCAGATCCTTCCTACAAATGAGGTAGAACTTGCCAACACATTAAAATGACATTGGGAACTGAGAAAAATACCGATGCCAAGATCCCAAAGCAGAGATATTAAATTAGATAGCGGCTCAGGCACTGGTGTATTTTTTAAAAGGTGCCTGAATGCTTCTAAAGGCGCTCTATTGTTTAAAAACAGCTGGGGAAGTCAGAGTCTCTACAGTAATTTGTCTTAACTCTTTGTTTTGTATATATTTGTTCTGGCATCCTCTTTTAGCCACAGTTCCACTGTACGGATGTTTGTTACAGTCTTTCCACGTGGCAGCACAGACCGCCCCCACTCACCAGGAGAAAATTCAGTAAACATTAGCTAAAAATAACAATATTAGTAATAATTACTCGCGCCAGTTCTCTCTAGATTAAATCAGCAGAAACACCTGCGCCTTTAAGGTCATCCAACAAATGACCAGAGTAGTTTTTGTACCAGGTTATCTGACAAGTGTACCAGAGTAGCAGGTACTGAGTGTTCTGCGTTGGCCAAGGGAAGTAAAGGTATCAAGCAGTAGCTATAAACTGAATAAACCAGCGTCTCCGCGGCAAGTCTGCTGTCTGCTTTAAATTTTCTTAATCCTTTATGTTATCACTACTCTTACCCTCCCACCCGCCCCGCCCCGGGAAACAAACTCCTCAAATACCAAAAAGCTGCTTTGAATCACCAAAAGCTGCACAGGGGCAGGCTGCCAACAGAACTACCCCGGCACGCTGAAGCGGCATCTCCATGCGGGTTCCTTTAATTTGCTCTTTCACGGGCTAACTTCACTGCGGTGCTGCCCATAGCCAGTCCTAGCGCGCGCAGCCCTCCCCACACCCTCTTCAGGCCGCTGCGGAGCAGGTTACGGCCGCCTACGCCGCCTTCCAGCCGCAGTGCGCGGCCTTGGCCTTGACCGCGCGTGCGCGCAAGCGGGGGCGGGAGGAGGCGCGACAGGCCTTTGCGGGCTGCAGCCCATTGGCTCTTCCCTGTAGTTCCCGCCCCCGGGCGTTCGGGGCGGCGGGACAGGCCACGTCAAGAAGCCGGCGCTGGGCTGAGCTTGTGGCAGAGGGGAGGTAAGCTGTGCCGGGTGGCGGGCTGCGTGCCGCTGCCCCCTGCTCGGGAGCCGCCTGGTCGCGCCCGCGCTGCGGTCTGGGTCTGCTTGCGGAGGGCGGCTGAGGTCCTGCAGGCCTGGGGCTGTGTTGGGAGATCCGGCAGTGGAGCATGTGGCGGCAGGGCCGCGTCCCGGCGAAGGGCAGCCGGGAAGGGGGCAGGACCCGCTGTTTGCCCTCGTCCTGTCCTGTCTGGGCCCCGAACCCCCGGAGGACCGGGCCTTCTGTGGTAGAGAGCTCTGGAGTGCCTCGGGAGGGCTGGCTGGGGTGCCTACCGTGGACTCAGTGGGATCCTGACTCGGAACCCGCTCGGGGATATCCTGGCATACTTACCAGCAGCAGGTTGCTGTCGTCCCACTTTCCCTTGAACGGTTCCCTAGTCAGGGGCAGAGCAGGGGATTCTGGCAATGTCCTGCCTGGCCTGGGTGACGGTCTCCTCCTCAGGCCTCGTGACTCAGGTCATGTCCACTTGAATGCAGAGGCTTATGGGTGAGCAGGGCCTATTTTCAGACCTCTTGGTTCAATGGCTCTGTCCTCACTTGCGGGAATTGCCTGACGAAAGAGTGTGTGTGTGTATGTAAACACGCATATATAAACACATATATGTTTTAAATGCTCATAAACGCTATGGGGAAACACGGAATTGTGCTACACCTGGGTCGGGTGGGTTTTAATTTCAGCCGATCCCTCCGTTTGGTTCCTGAATTTGAAGCTTTTGAAATGAATGAAGTTATCCTGTCAGTTATCATGCATTCATTCATCCATTCTAAACTTTTTTTTTAAAAAAATGTTATTTGGAATTATAGCTTTGTTGCCTTTATTCATTCCAACTTTTTTATGATGGATTTCTTGGTGGTCAGGCTCTTATACCAGATGGTAAAATTGGTATCCACCACCACCACCCTTTTTTTTCAGTTTATGTGCCAGTTTTATTGTATGGAGATGGATTTTTTTGTTGTTGATGTTTCAATTTTAGGTTCTAGATTTTACACAAAAGCTTATGATCCCATATCATAAAATTGGGCTCTTTTAGGACCTCATTCAGTTCTGCTTACTTACACTTCTAGTAAGCCTTAAACCATAGCATCCCTAAGGAGTAATCCTGCTGACTGTACCACTAATGACTCCAGGTCTCAGCATAAAGTAAGAAGATGGGATTAGAAGTATTCAGTGGTTTTGAGATGTTCAGGGAGAGCAGAGGTAGATGACGTCTGACTGAACTATGTTAACAGCTGGGAAGTGACCATTTTAAAAACACAGAAACAATTTTGTGATTATGTTTACTGTTTCAGTGAAGATCGTATCTGTCTACATTCACTTTTTGACTAACTAGCAAGTGAATTTACAATTCTGATTCACATCCATTTCCTGCATAGAAAGAGCTATGACTCATCTAAATTTTGAAATGTAATAATCATGAGCCTTTTCATGTTACATTTAAAGGTAGGATATAGAAGCACTTGAATAAGAATACAATTTTCAAAACATTCTGACTTGCTTTAGTAAATTAGTGGTAGCTAAAACCTTTGCCTTGATTATTTGCTTACTTGGTTTATGTTAGATAGTTACCAACTTGGTTAATGTCTATCAATGTCATATTTATTTTAATTTTTATCAACCTAAAATTTACTATATTTTAATTGATTGTTGCCTCCAGTTGAGGCCTGTACGATCAATAAATCATTAGTTTGAGATAAAAATACCCGTACAGATATAACAATAGTTTTTCATTTGTTGATTGACTGATGGTACTTTCAGTAGTTCATTTGGCTGTTCTCCAGATGAAAATGATTTATAAAATATTTCTTCTGAGATATAATATTCATAGCTTCATGATACTTTCTGGATGTTGTCTATAAACTATTATTTGAATTAAAGTGTCTATTACTATTAGGGGCTTGGGAAATTAAGGAGAACATAACTTTTCAAAATGTTGATTTTGCTAACTCTTTCAGTTCTATAAATGGCACCATTAAGATGGGACAATTAAGGGGAAAAACTCAAGACCTGAGGGAAAAATAAAATGGAGTTTTTTTCTAGTTTAAAATTTGAGGCTGGGCACGGTGGCTCACGCTTGTAAGGCCAAAGCTGGTGGATTGCCTCAGCTCACAGGTTTGAGACCAGCCCCAGCCGGAGGGAGACCTTGTCTCTAAAAATAGCTGTTGTGTCTGGCGCCTGTAGTCACAGCTACTGGGGAGGCTGAGGCAAGAGAATTGCTTGGGCCCAGGAGTTTGAGGTTGCTGTGAGCTATGATGGATGCCATGGCACTCTACACAGGGCGACAAAGTGAGACTCTGTCTCAAAAAAAAAAAACAAAAAAAAAAACATTGAGGGAAGGCTGGGTGCAGTGGCTCATGCCTTTAATCCCTGTACTTTAGGAGGCTCAGGCAGGAGGATTGCTTCAGCCTAGGAGTTCATGACTAGCTGAACAACATAGAAATAGACTTTTTCTGAAAAAGAGTATTAGCTCTGCCTGTAGCAAATGCCTATCGTCCCAGCTACTCTGGAAGCTAAGACAGGAGGAACTCTTGAGCCTAGGAGGTTCCAGTGAGCTGTGATAACATCACTGTACCCTACCCTGGAAGACAGAGGGGACTCTGTCTCTAAAAAAACAAACAAACAAAAAAAAATCCCCAAAACAACAACAACAACAAAAAATCAAGAGAAAAAGAAAAGCCACAATGAAAAGTAAAATATAATTAAAAATTTATTTGATAGATAGAGGAAATAATAATATCAGGGTTATTGGTCAGTCTATAGCAAAACTTGATCTTCATCAATATTTCTTGATTTATAGTAATATATTTGGTTAAATTACAAAAAAGAAACCTAGAGTAATAATTGAAACTTTGATCAAGTGGACAGTACTTAAATTGTCACATGTCCTAAGGAAATATTAAATTGTGTTTAGCACATGAGAAACCTAAAGGTATTGAATATTTTTTAAAAAGTGCTACAGATCCAGAAATGTATAATAAAATATGATATAGTATGGGGTGGCACCTGTGGCTGAATGGAGTAGGGTGTTAGCCTCATATGCTGGAGGTGGCAGGTTCAAATCCAGCCCCGGCCAAAAACTGCAAAAAAAAAATGGTATAGGATGTAATAGTGATTTACAATTAGTAACAGATTGGATGGAGATTGTGTGATTGTGTGTGCTATTTTCACATGATATTGTTTCTTATGTGGAAATAGTACACATTATTACTAAGCTAATAGGACAAAGGATATTTATCAATTTCTCTCTATTTAAATGATTTGAAACAACAAATTTTAAGTAATATGGATGACCACATCTGTTTTCAAACAATGGATTGGTACATAGTTTTTATAAATTGGGTCTCAAGTATTTCTAGCTTCATACTTTTTTTTTTTAACCTATCTAAGTCCCATAGGAAGTAATAAAATTTCATTTATGATTTCTGAAGTTTCCAAAATGTGTATTGGCTTTCATTCGGTTAGCCTTAGTTTAGTTGTATATATAATAGAACCTCCATAGTTGACCACCTCCCTACATTGACCACCTCCTAAAGCTGACCTAATTTTTATAGATCATACATGCATCACATGTACCGATCTGTACAGCAGGCCTAGTTCCTTGTGCTGCCCACCTCTCTGTGTTGATCAGTTTGTTATAATCTGTTGTTACAGAGGTTCTACTGTATTTTGATGATATTTCAAAAGTTTTAACTTTAAATACTGTACAATTTTCCATTGTTCATGTTATGAAAACATTTCTTTAGGACAAAGGAAGTTGAGGGTGCAAACTACATAAATAGTTTTTATTATTTATTTAAGATTATCTTTTCACTTGCTTGGGGACCAAGGAAGCAATCCACCAAGCTCCTTAGCTGAAGATTTTAGTTCTTTTTTTTCTTATTATTTTTAATTTTTTTGTTTTATTATTATTATTTTTACTGTTGGGGATTCATTGAGGGTACACAGAACCAGGTTACATCGATTGCTTCTGTTAGATAAGGATCCTCTTAAAATTGTGTCCCACCCCCCAAAATTGTACCACACCCCCTGACCCCCCGCCCCCTCCTTCCCTTTCTCAGCTCTCCCCATCTCCTGCCCCCACTGTGTACTAGGACCTTAATGGTCCTCATATCAGAATTGAGTACATAGGATTCTTATTTTCCATTCTTGTGATGCTTTACTAAGAATAATGTATGATTTTAGTTCTTTCTAGTGAATTATATCTTCTAACTCTTTTTTTGTCAGATGAATGATTGCTTCTTCATCTGACTGGTAAATATGTTGAAGAAATGTTATACAGTAATTGTGGATGTTATAACTGTAGTCTTTAAGTTTTTCTCTGTTTAGCAGTCATTGGACATGTTGGTTTATGTAACCAAACCTTCAGGTTTTGTGCTATTAGACCATGGGGAGGGAAATGGAAGAAACTTGATTAAATGGTTTTGAATTGTTGAAATATTTAACTAAGTGGAATTTTAGAGAATCTTAGATATTAAAAATAGTTATTCATTATTTATTCTTTCATTCAACAAAGACAGTAACTGCTTCCAGCTTCCTAACTTTTCTTTAAGGAACTTACAGTATTGCTGGGTAAACACAAACAATGTCAGAATACAATGAGATAAATATTATAGTGAGGTGTGGACAGTAGAATATAGTGGGAAATAGAAGAAAATTTGGGTGAGTTTTGAGGAGACTTGGAGAAGGCTTTATGAAGGAATTTTTGTCTGATGTGAGGTTTTGAAACTGAATAGGAATTATGTGATGAGGTCGGAAGATAAGACATTCTGGGCACAAGAGAGCAGGAATGCCAAATGGACAGCTTCCCTCAATATGCTAAGAGGGAGAGTAGAGAGATGAAGTTTAATGTGTAAACAAGGGTTGAGTAAGGAAAGGCCCTCTTCCTTGCCATGTTAATGATTTTGAACTTTTATCCTGGAGGCTCTGGTGGTCTATGCTCTCACAATGACTTTTGTGCTGCTGCTCTTTCTGCCTAGAATCCCCTCTGCTGAGACTGTGAGCTGCTCCTTTCCCGAAGACTTTGCTTGAGTGCCTCCTCAGTGAGCCTTTCTCTAAACTAGCCTCTTTAAAATTTGAAGACCTCTCTAATACTGTCCTCCTGGCCTGCTTTACTTTTACACATGGCATTTACCTTCAACATTTTTGCATAATTTACTATTTTGCTTAGTTTTAACCCCCCCCCCAGAGGAATTTAATCTATAAAGGCAGAAAGTTTTGTCTCTATCCCCAGTGCTTAGTGTAGTGCCTGACACATCTAATAAATACGTGGTGAAGCAGTGAATGAACAAGTGCAGGTGCTGCGGCCTTTTGCAGGCCCAGGTGTCTCTTGCGTGCTTTACGGAAAAGCACTGGGTTGTTATTTGAGGACATTTCTGGCCTTATTTTCAAAGTACTTATTTTGCGAACCACTGTCTTTTTTTTAAAAAAGAGGTCTTCCAAAGTGTTTCCTTCACATCCAGTCTCTTTATGTTTTGCAAGAAGATTATAATGTTTCTGATGAACTGAATGTAATACCTGCTTTTGGTACTTACTAGCAACTTCTTCATTTTGAGTTGTAAATAATAACATTGTTGTTAAAAGCAAAGCTGAAACAGTTAATACCTGAAAGGAATGGTCTAAGCAGAAGATTTTTGGACTTTTTTTTAGCTGATGGACTCCCCCTGACCCAATTATCTTATTGAGAACTTCAGATAAGCAAAGTGTTTTCTCATTCAAAATAGAGCTATTTAAAATTTTAATTTATAGCATTCTATTATTATAAAATCAGTTTGAATCATGAGGCCGTTATAATGAGCATAACATTGGAACTAATAATTATGAATAAAAATGATAATCTCTACATGCCTGAGCCTCCAATTTATTTTTGTATCTTGGTTTTCTGTTTTGATTCTTTTCGTACTGTTAAGGAAATCATTCATGCAAATTGGTGGTTGCCAATAGTAAGAATTTTTCTTACCTGTTCATATCACAATCTTACAATCTCTAGTTATTTTTTCCATTTGTCTTTATTCTTAAAAACTTCCTACTGTGGAAAATTTCAAACACATATACGTAAATAGGGAATATAGTAAATAAACTTAGTTTCAGCAAATTCAACATTTTATCAAATTTCTTTCATCTAACATTTTCTATCCTTTACCTTTTTTTTTTTTAAAAGTATCTTTAACTAATAAGTATCTTTTCACTTAAATATAATTATGTCATTAATGCTAACAAAATGATCAGTTTCTAAATACTACCTCTATACAGCTATGATTTAATTAAAAAAAAAAAAAAGAAGAAGAAGAAAATCTGAAATAGGTTATTTATTGTCCATGCCTCAGAGAGGATCTGAATCCCATAAAAGGAAGGGGTAACAGGGGAGAGAGAGGGGTTTGTTAATAACTCAAATTATATATTAACAAAACAACTTCCTATCTTTAAGGTTTTTTTTTAAAAGAAATAAGTACATTTTACTTTTGTCCTTCCTTACATTTCTTTTCACAACAGAACCAATTCCCCCTTGTTTCCCCATCCTTCATTTATACATGTAAGTGATGCCTTCAGAAGGTGTTGGACTTTTGACATAGCCTGGAAAGAGATATGAAATGAAATGGACAATGAAGGGTAGGAAGGTGGGGAAGTGAGGATTATCCACCCACTTACCTATACCTACTAATTTAACTATCTCCTTTCTCTCCTTCCCTCTCTCTCTCTGTTTTTAATTTATAAGATTTTTAAGCTATGTGGGATGGCTAGGGCTTAGAGGGCCACAAAACCTTGTAGGGATTAGAAAGGGGTAGGACTGGGGCAGGTGTTGAGGCCGCATTACAGCATTGTTGCTGGGTATGAACTGAATGTGAATCCAGGCTGCAGCTAAGCATACAAACTTAATGTAACATTTGGTGTATGTAGTCAAGGTTGGTCCCATGTAAAATTGAGAAGTAGATGAAGCTTGCACATTCTGCACTTTGGCATCCTTTGTCATGTTGCCTTTTCTTGATGATATAGATAAAAGTAAATAGACCCTAAGGATTTAGGAGACTTATACATTGTTGCATTATTTTATAAATGGATGAATGATTCCTTTGGTCTTCTGCATTTCAGTATATGATTGCATCATTCTCCCTGTTACCTGAGCCAAAGCCTTGGACTCTTCGTTCACTCTGCTTACATTTCACAGCAGCAGGTCTTATTAAAATGTATCCAAAATACTTAGCTTTTCTTGTAACTACAGATTTGTACCCTTTAACCAAATGGAGTCCTAATGTATAACATGATGACTATAGTTACTAACGTATTGTATACTTGAAATTTACTGAGACAGTAGATTTCAAATGTTCTTCCCCCTCAACCCAGTGGTAACTAGATGAGGTGATTGACATGTTAATTAGCTTGGTTGTGGTAATAATTTCTGAATATATATAGATATATATCAAAAAATCATGTTCTATACCCTAAATATATATAATCTGTATTTGTCATTTGCTATGATTTAAATGTTTGTCACTTCCAAAACTTAAGATGAAATGTAATTGCCATTGTAAGAGGATTAAGTAAGAGGTGAGACCTTTGAAAGGCTTCACTCTGATGGGTGGGATTGGATTGGTGCCATGGTAGAAGGGTGAGTTCAGTTCCTTCATGCCCTTTGTCTCTTTGCCCTTCAGCCAATGTGATGGTGCAGCAAGGAGGGCCCCACCAGATGTTGGCACCTCCAAGTTGGACTTCCTAGTTTCCAGAACTCCAAGCCAATAAATTTCTGTTCTTGTAAAGAATACCTGTCTCAGGTTTTCTACTGTAGCAGTACAAAACATCATTTACCTCAGTAAGTCTGGAAAAACAAACAAACAAAATATACATAAAATCTGACCTCTTCTCACCATCTCCACTGCTGTTACTCTTGTCCAGGGCAACATGATTTTACTCCTGGATTATTGCAGTAACCTTCTAACTGGTCTTTCTTTTTCCATTTTTGCTCTCTTGTGGTCTGTTTGTTCTCTATAGAAGCCTCAATGATGTTTTTGAAATGCCAGTCAAATATGCCATTCTTCTGTCTCAAACCCTCTAGGACTTATTATCTCACTCAGGAGTATCTGGAGGCTCATAGCACCCTTCAGGAGCTTACATGAGCTGGGGCCTTGCTTCCTCTGTGGTCACTCACTGCCCACTAGCTTGCTTCACCTACCACCCTGGCGTTCTTGGTCTTCCCTGAACTTGCCAAGCATGTTTCCACCTCAAGGTCATTACCCTTCCTGTTCTTTCCAGCTGGAATATACGTAACTTCAGGGGTCTGTCCAAATGTCGCTATACTAGAAAGGTCTTTTATTTTTTTTTTCCGTTCTTCGGCAGGTGCCAAAACCTGTTAAAGGCCTCCCTAAAAGTTACCCATTGATGTATTATATAAAATGTTAGTTTTCTTGGTATTCTATTTGCATATACATTTGGAAAATTAAAATAAGATAAACCCTTCATATTGCTGTTTAAGCAATGAAAAATACCAATCCTCTACACTGAGGCTAATATACCGTACTTGACTAAAATGAGAATGGAGGAAGTTGAATACACTGGAGGAACACTTACTTTTTTCCAGGGGCAGACGGATTAATCTCCTGGCAAACAATTTAGAATCAAAGATAATTCTGTTAGCTTACTTGTTTAGAATGCTACAGGACCATTATAACTTGTAATAACTCAAAGACTTTCTCATTAAATAGTTCTTAATAAGCAGTGTAATTGGATCAAGAAAGACTTTTTTATCTTACTGTGTGCTGTGGTGAAATGGATTCTTTAGACAGTGATAAAAGACCATGGTTTAAAGTGAGAAAATAAGACCGCTATTTTTTTATTGCAACTAAAAAAAATTCATCTTATGTCTTTAAGATAATTAATAATTTCCTTTTAATTAAAAAGTAATGTGTGCCCATTGTAAGAAAAAATTAAATGTAGCAAGTGTAATGAAGAATGTAATAGGATATATAATCACCCATCATCTTATTATTCACAAATAACCTTGTTGATATTTTTGCATATTTACTTGGTCTTTTTTTCTTAATCCTATGTCTATATATAAATATATTTGAAACTTGATCATGTATGTGATTGCCCATGAAAACTTCCCAATTTTTTCTTTCTTTTGTAAACATTTCTGTACATTATTAAAAGTCTTTACAAATGTTTTAAATTGTAGATTAATGTTTATCTGCATATTTCTTAATTACCTTTTAGATTAATCAATGAATAGTTTTGCACAAAGTATTCTTACTTTTAATCCCTTTGTATGTATTCTTACCTAACTTTTGAAATGAGAGGTGAATAGAACTTGAAGAATGTATGTCACAGTTTGGGACATAGCCAAGATGTGTCAGTAAGGTCAGATGCTCAGTGAGTGGTATCCAGACTTCTCACTCCTGTAGAGGGGTTAGTTTTCCCGGCCTTTCAGCTTTAGTGTGCTAAGCTCTCTTATGAAACCTAGTATGGTAGGTGCAGAGAGGGAGACACTAGTGGGCCTGGGGACTGTGCTGGTTCTGCCTTATTTCTGTGGGTTTGTTTCAGAGTTGATCTGATCTTTTAGGACTTTTATACCATTTGGAAGTTAACCAGATTGGGAAGAGTTTTATAGCTAGTGTGTGAATTTGGGCTGAGAGGCAGAAGTGGTCTTTGAAAGTGAAATGAAACTCTTTGAACATTGGCTTTATTGTGAGCTGCTGGTCTGTGGAGTGGCTGCTGCTGTACATGTGGTCAGTCATTTACTTTCAACCGAGTGTTAAAGAGTTCCGTTAAGGCTTTCCATGAAAATTGTATGTATTGGTTTTAAAATTTGTGACATCAAAAAATTGTCATCAGGAGCTACATATTACTTCATTACCTCCTCTTATTCTTCCTCCTCTTTTTTCTTCGGCTTTGAATAGAATTCTTAAATTAACTTTGTGTGAAAGAAATTCTACGTACTATACTTTGTCGTTTGGATGTCAGCATTTTATCCTGGGATCCTCTTCTAATTCTTGAATATGCCGTTTGCTATTCCTATGCTGATATGAAATGATTTACCGTATATACTTGAGTATAAGCCGAGTTTTTTTCCGGCACAAAATTTGTGCCGAAAAACCCGAACTCGGCTTATACTCGGGTCATACAGGTTATTTGATTCCCTGCGCGTGCACCTAATCAAATGCAAGGAGTCTCCAGTCGTCTTCTGCCATCTGCTTGAGGGGGCGGTGCTTCAGCTCAGTCCACAAGTCACGGCTGAGCTGAAGAGGTAGGCGGCTGAACTGAACTGTATTCCACTGAACTATTTAACCCACAACTATATAACCCACAGCTTGATTACCTGTTAAGCTAC
>CAUYPK010063890.1:0-13479 GCA_963574355.1 Loris lydekkerianus | reverse complement strand
GATGGTTGTGCATACACTTAACTATTTTGGTAATTTACTGCATAAACCAAAAAACAACAACAAGAAGCAAAAAAAAAAAAAAAAAAAAAAAAAGATGCTATGATCCTCTCAATAGATGCAGCAAAAGAATTTGACAAAATTCAGCACTCTTATATGGTAAGAACTCTCAACAAAATAGGCATAGATGAAACATTTCTCAAAATTATTAAAGCCATATATAACAAAACCTCAGCCAACATCATATTGAATGGGGAAAAATTGAAAGCATTAGAACTTCTAACTTCCACTTAGAACTGGAACAAGGCAAGATGTCCATTGTCAACACTGTTCTACATAGTACTGGAAGCCCTAACCAGAGCAATCAGGCAAGAGAAGGAAATCCAAATGGGAAAAGAAAAGGACCAACTATCACTCTTTGCTGATGATGTGATCTTATGTGTAGAAAATCCCCCAAAGTCTGCCAAGAGACTTCCCCAATTGGTAACCAAATTCAGCAAAGCCTCAGGTTATAAAATCAGTATACGCAAACAGTAGCATTCCTATTCACTAACAACAGTTAAACTGAGAATCAAATCAAAGACAATGCCTTTCACAATAACAACAAAAAATAAGTGAAATATCTAGGAATTGATTTAATAAGGAGTGAAACCCTTTACAGAGAGAACTAAAAAACACTGAGGAAGGAAATCACAGAGATCACAGAGGGTGTAAACAGATGGAAAAACATAATTTACCAATGGATTGACAGAATCAATATTGTTAAAATGTCTATACGACCCAAAGTGATTTACAGATTCAATGTTATACTCATTAAAATATCGGCATCATTTTTTTTTGCAGATCTAGAAAAATAATTCTATGCTTTATATGAAACTAGAAAAGACCCTAGATGGCCAAAACAATCTTAAGCAAAAATAACAAATTGGGAGGAATCAATTTATCAGACTTCAATCTATACCACCAGGCCATAGTAACCAAAAAAGCATGGTACTAGCAAGAAAACAGAGAAATAAATCCAAATCAAGAACACAGATGTAAAACCATCCTCATATTGTCATGTGACCTTTGACAGAACAGATAAAAATGAACACTGGAGAAAGGAATCCCTATTCATTTAAAGGCACTGGTAAAATTGTATAGCCACAGGTAGAATGAAATAGGGTCCACAACTCTCACCACTCACAAAAATAAATTCATGATGGATAACAGACTTGGACATAAGGTATGAAACTAGATTAAACCTAGAAGTAAATGCTGGAAAAACTCTTACATATATCAGTCTGGACAAGTAATTTATGAAAAACACCCTAAAAGCAATCATAGCAACAACAAAAAGACAGTGAACTTGATCAAATCAAAAATCTTCTGCACAGCCAAGGAAACATTCAATAGGGAAAACAGACAGCCTACAGAATGGGAGATATATTCGTATGTTATACAACCAATAACCAGAATCTACAACAAATGTAAATAAATTAGCAAAAAAAAAAAAAAATCAAAAGACTCCATTAAAAGTGGGCAAAAGATATAAAGAGAAACTTTACAAAAGAAGTGAGCAACAAAAAAAATGTAAAAATTCTCAACATCTCTAATCATCATGGAATTAAAATAAAAACCACAATGAGAAATTACCTAACTTCCGTGAAAATGACTCTTATCAAAACATCCCCAAACAATAAATGATGATATAAATGCAGAAATATAGTAACACTTATATGTCATTGGTGGGTGTGTTAGTACACAACCTCTGTGAAAAGTAGTATGGAAATACCTCAAAGAACTAAATGTAGACCTACAATTTAATCCAGCAATCCTACTACGGATTATTTACTCTAAGGAAAAAAAAATGATATATAAAAATAAGATAGATTCATTTGAATGTTTATAATAGCACAATTCACAATTGCAAAGATAAGGAAACAAACCTACTGATCATGAATACATGAATAGATTTATAAATCGTGCTATATGTATGCCATGGAGTACTACTCAGCCATAAAAATTGATGAACTAATGTCTTTTGTATTAAACTGGAGGAAACTGGGGACCATTCTTTTATTCTTTTCCTTTCTTTTCTTTTCTTTTCTTTTCTTTTCTTTTGCTTTCTTTCTTTCTTTCTTTCTTTCTTTCTTCCTTTTTTTTTTTTTTTCTTTCTTTCTTTCTTGTTTTGTTTGCTTTACAGTTTTTGGCCAGGGCTGAGTTTGAACCCACCATCTCCAGCATATGGGGCTGGTGCCCAACTCCTTTGAACTGCAGGCACCGCCCCTTTTCTTTTTATTTATTTATTTTTATTAAATCATAAACACATAGATCATGTGTACATTAATACATTTATGGGGTACAATGTGCTGATTTCATATAGAATTAGAAATGCTTACATCACACTGGTTAATATATGCCTCATCTCATTTACTTAATTATTGTGTTAAGACATTTATACTCTATACTTAATAGATCTGACATGTACCCTTGCAATATGCACCATAGGTGTGATCTCACCATTCACTCTCCCTCCATTGGACTTCCCCCCTCCTCCCCCTCCCTCCTTCATCCTGGGCCCTAGTTGTGATCTATTCTTCATCTGAAACTGTGAGTGATTGTAAATTGGTTTCGTAATAGTACTGAGTACTTTGGATATTTTTTCTTCTATTCTTGAGATACTTTACTAAGTAAGATATGTTCCAGCTCCATCCATGTAAACGTAAAAGAGGTAAAGTCTCTATCTTTTTTAAAACTGCATAATATTCCATGGTATACATATACTACAATTTATTAATCCAGGACCATTCTTCTAAGTGAAGTATCACAAGAGTGTAAAAACAAACACCATATGTACTCACTATTAAGTTGAAACTAATCGACAAATACATATGGGCACATTTGGAAATAACACTTACTGGAACTGAGTGGGAGGGGTAGAGAGGATGGGTAATTCACATTCATCATTTACAATGCATAATATCTGGGTGATGGGCACATTTATAACTTTGACTCAAATGGTGCAAAAGCAATATATGTAATCAAAATATTTTTACCTCTGTAATATTCTAATTATTTTATTAAAAAATGAAAATAATGTAGCATTTGTACATAACCTATATACATTCTGATGTATTTTATATTATCTATAGACATTAAAAAACTGAAAATAAATAAAACATTGCTATTTAGACTTTCCCAATGTTTCTTAAATTTCCCATAAAGGGAGAATGTTAAGAAATAAAAAGGCATGCAAAAGATTTGAAGAAAATATCCTTAATGCATTTATATGAAAAAGGATTTATATCCAGAATACATAACCACTCTAAAATCAATAACAAAGCAAATGCATACACATCCATAATGTGTAAAGCTCTGGATAGAATTTTTACAGAAAAAGAAAGGTGAATGGCCAAGAAACACCTGAAAAGATACTCACCATCATGAGTCACAGAAAAATTCAGATGAAAGGCAGAAAACCGAGAACCATTCGCTGAATACTGGCAAGGTTCGAGAATATGTGCAAATCACCCCTATTTCTAGTGGGGATTTATATGTTACAACCACTTTAGGCAATGCTTTCATCGTTTCTTATAAAGCTAAACAAAGATTTATTTTATTAATCAAGAAATCTATTTCCTCAAAGAAAGGCAAAGTACACAAAAAATCTTGTACATGTTTTACCTTTATGCAAGAATAAAAACTTATATAAGACTGTTCATCCAACTTAATTAATAATAATCCAGACTATAGTAAACCAATCAACTGGAGAAAGGATATGCAGATTGCAGTATGAGTGTAAGTTGTACATATGTATGTGTGTCTCTGTGTCTGGTTAAAATTTACAAGTATTTTATGTTGCACATGAACTTTATGGATACTCTTTATAATGTATATTCATAGTGGTCAGCTGTTCTTAAAAAAGAATACCAAATGGTGATATGTGGCTGGCTTCTTCTTTAGATTCTCTATTCCATAGATCTACATCTCTATTTTTGTATCAGTACCATGCTGTTTTGATCGCTATAGATTTATAGTGTAACCTGAAGTCTGGTAATGTGATGCCTCCAGATTTATTTTTATTTCTAAAAATTGTATTGGTTATTTGGGGATTTTTTCTGATTCCATATAAAACAAAGTAGATCTTTGATAAGCCCAACAAAAACATGCATGGGGAAAATAATTCCTATTTAATAAATGGTGCAGGATAAACTGGGTAGCTACATGTAGAAGACTAAAACTGGACCCACACCTTTCACCACTTGCCAAAATTAATTCTTGTTATATAAAAGATTTAAATTTAAGACACGAAACTATAAAAAATACTAGAAGAGATTACAGGGAAAACATTTGAAGATATTGGCCTGGGAAAATATTTTATGAGAAAGACCCCTCTGGCAATTAATTGCAGCAACACCAAAAATAAATAACTGGGATTTGATAAAGCTAAAAAGCTTCTACACATCTAAAGGCTCTACAACCAAAGCAAATGAACAGCTTTTGGAATGGGAGATTTTTGCATATTATGATTCCGACAAAGGTCTGGTAAGGACAATCTACAGAGAACTCAGACTAATCAATAAGAAAAGAGCAAATAACATTATTTCTTCATGGGCAAGAGACTTGAACAGAAATTTCTCTGCAGATGACAAACAAATGATCAACAAACATATGAAAAAATACTCATTGTCATTAATCATCAAAGAAATGCAGATCAAAACCACTGTGAGATATCACCTATGGCCAGTTAAGAATACCCACATCACAAAGTCCCCAAACTACAATTCTGGAATGGATGTAGAGAGAAGGGAACACTTCAACACTGCTGGTGAGGTTGCAAACTAATACATCCTCTCTGGGAAGGAGTATGGAGAATCCTTGAACTAAAAGTTGACCTTTCATTTGATCTTGCAATATCTTGCTAGTTATCCACTCAGAAGAATAAACATCATTTTAGCACAAATACATTTGCACCAGAATATTTATTACAGCCTAATTCATAATTGCCAAGTTGTGGAATCAACCCAAATGCCCATTAACTCATGAATGGATTAACAAACTGTAGTGTGTGTATACCATGAAATACTATTCAGCCACAAAAATCGGAGATTTACATATTTTACATTTACCTGGATGGAGTTGGAACACATTCTTCTTAGTAAAGTATCTCAAGAGTAGAAAAAAAAAAAAGTATGCAGTGTACTAAATACTATTATGAAACCAATATATAAACACTTACATACTCATATGAATGATAAAACACAAAGTATAGTAAGAGGTAGGGGTGAGAGTGAGGGGGAGGGGAAAAGGGAGGGCAACTGGTTGGCGGAAGGAGGGAATTTGGTGGGATCTCACCTAATGCGTGTAATGCAAGAGTATAATTCAAAATACTAAATTTTAAAGGTCTTACCACAAAAAATAAGTAAGGTGATGGCTATGTTAATCAGTTTGATTTAAGAATTCCACAATGTATATAAAATCATCACACTGTACCCAATAAATGTATACAGTTATGATTTTTGTTAAAATTAATAAAAAATTTAAAAAATAAAAATTAATTAAAATTAAGAAAATAATATCAGCCATATAACTCTTAACAAAGTTTCATTAGTAACATGACATTTGTTGAGATATTACGTTGAATGACAGAAGCTAGACACAGCTGAATATATACTGAGTAATTCTTTTTAGATGTGAAGAGCAGAAATAAGCAACTAACCTTCAGCAAGAGAAATTAGAATAGTAGTTGCTTGGCATAGGGGGCTAAGTGTTACATGAGTAGGATTGAGTGGTACATGGCTAGAAGAAATTATCTGGGGCAATAAAATGTTCTACAATGTGGCATATACATTGGATACATGATATATCCAAATTCAACAAATCATACTCTTAAGAGCTATGCAATTCATTTTCTAAAAGTTTTGCCTCAACCAAATAATATTTCAATGGCTGTACATCCACATATACACTTGTGTGTTTATATACACAGAGAGAAAAATACATATAAATATAATCTCTACATTATGCACAGATATATATAATTACAACTGTAATTATGTTTGCAAATACTCTAAAAGGCTCATTATTCTTTATACATGTACATGTGTACATGTAACTGTGTGTATATTTGTGTGTGCATGAATGCTAATGACAGAGATTATGAGGATATGGTGATGAACATGTCACCTATCCATATTTTCTGAACTATGTAAGAGTAAGGACTTTCTAGTGATGCTACTGTTAGACTCCAAAATTCACATGCAGACTTGATGGCAATGTTAACATATAACTGGAGATCATAGACTTGAAGCTGCTGTGATTGAGTGGGATTCTATATTTTGGGAGGAAGTTAAGTATGTCCTCTTTGTGGGAGGAAGAGTAAAAATTGTTTTGTGCATAGTTACTGTATCTCTCTCCCTTTACCTTCTGCATATCCATTAGACAATAGTCCCCATGTTTTTAATTTTTAAAAATATTTTTAGTAAGCTGGGGCCAGGTGGCTGATATCCAGCCAATGGAATATGAATGGAAGTGAAGCATTTCTTTAATGCAGAGCTCTAAAACTACCCATGATATTTTGTAATTTATAATTTATCATGCCTGATACAGACAATTAAACATAGATTTTTGAGGGTTAAAAAATGGCAGTGTTATGCAGGGGAAGAGCTATGATCCTTGAGTAACTTGATGAAGCTGTTGTTCCAGTGATCGCTATGATTTATGATGAATTATGGTATGAACAATAAATCAATATTTGCTCTGCATTTTTTGAAGTTTATGTTACAGTGACTATGAACAAAAGTGAGAAAATTTATATTTCAATTTTACCTTTGCCTTCTATTTTGATTCATAGTTATTCATCTTGTAAAAGATAGAATTCTTTGCTAAACTTTTCAAAACTTAGAAAAGAAATGTTATGGTAGAAGTTATATACACATATATGTAGTTGAATATACACATCATATACAATATATATGTGTATGTGTGTGTATATATATATATCAATACTATCTTAAAAACCAAATATATACTTGTCTTAAATTGTACTACAAATGGAGACACTGCCCCTAAAGTGTAATTCCCATAAAAGATGAGATTTAATGGCATTCTATGTAGCACTTACCCTTGTTTTTATCAGATTAAGATTTGTAAAGTAACTCTTCTATGGTATGAACAACACGTGTATCCCTCAACATTCATCTTTTGAAATTCTAACCTCAAGCGTTTAGGAAATGATTAAGTCATGAGAGAGGAGCCCCTGTGACTGGGATTTGTAGTTTTTTGAAGGAGACCATGGGGAGCTAACCAGTGCCTTGCACCAGGTGGAGCACAGCTAGAAGGCATCATCTTTGATCTAGAGAGAAGGCCCTCCCTCACTAGGCACCAAATCTGCCACTAACTTAATCTTGGAATTCTCAGCTATTAGAACTGTAATAAACAAACCATTTGTTGTTATAAGCTACTCAATTTATGATATTTTGCTATAGAAGTTCAAACAGATTAAGACACTCCGCAATCCTCGTACTCCAACCTGTTATTATAAAAAATACACTTCAAAGGCAGGTTTTATTACAACCACTATCCTAGTCTCATCATTATATATTTTTAAGATGTAAGAGTTACTAATGCTTTGATTTTTCACGTCAAAATTCAAGTGTTATGTGATTAACCAATGTGCCCAGCACAATACATTTCTGAGTTTGCAAAAAGATGCAGTGTCATCGTTAGAGGGGCCAAAAGAGAGCGTCAAATCTAAAGAAATCGGAGCCCATTGCAGGCACTCCAGTGACAGATATTTTTAACTTAGAGATGACCCCAAAATGGAACCATTTGCATTGTCAGTGAACTGGGACATTTTCCCAGTTAATCTGTAGAAACTCCTTTAATGGGAGCAGCAACCACAAAATTGACTCACAGCCTTCCTCAGACTATGACATGTGGAGTGAAGGAATTTGGCGTCAGAGATATGCACCTGTAGAAATGTCACAGTGGTCATGAGCAAGCAAATGACTTTTCAAATGTTAAAACATTAGAAGAAATAGCACCAAAAAATTGATAAAGATAATAGCTTTGGCTTATCCTAAAGAGGAGCTCAAGATCAATGCATTTTAATGAGAACTTCAGGTCACACACTCAACTTCTATCATCACGACAAGTCATATAGCATATGAATAGCCAAAACCTCCATGTGGCTGAAGATAGAGTACAAAATACCATAATTGCCATTTTAATTGTTTTTCTTGCCATTTTAATTTGTTTTAAAGGTAATATTATTATAAATTATGCTCTTTGAAATATAGGCAGCACAGTACTTGATTTTGTGATCATTTTCTAACATTCATTAAAGGTCAACAAGTTGGAAATGTTCAAGGTTACAAAGCAAAATCATTTATGGCTTGTGTTGCAATTCACTTGGTGCAGTTGATTCTGAAACAGTTTACCTCCATGGAGGCTGCACTGTTTCAAATAGGAATAAACCACATCATTTAGACATTGATCTCCAACAAGATTGTGCAAAATGTGTCTCAAAATTAAAGGAAAATACAGTATTAGAACAAGAAGAGAGTATTTTCATTAACCCATTTCAAAGGGGCTCAATTAATTTTAGGAAAATAATAACAAAAGCCTAAGCATAGACATCAAAGTATATGCAGCTATAGGAAACATTTGGCATAGATATCTAGACTCAATTATTTTGATCAGTAAAAAAATGTCAAATAGTTAAAAGATATTAGAAATCCAAAAGGAAGACATTTTAAATTGATTTCTTAAAAATATCAGATTTCCTTTGAGAGCTATTAAAGCAATTACTGAGCACGTCTTTGGTCTCCTCTTCCTTGTTGCCTATAACAATTTATTATGTAAGGAGTTTAAAAAAAATCCCAATAAATGTTACTCTGAAAAGTATTATGACAGTATGAAAAAATCAAAAGAATTCAAACTGAGAAAGAATCACAGTTTTTCCTGAATAATCTGATGCATGAACGTTGCCATCTCACATACATCACACAATCTGACAAAAATCTGTGTATTTGATTGTACTATTGTATTCCTCCTAGTCAATCCCCAATTTAGAATATTTCTGTATTTATTTTTGACTTATTTTCAAATAGTTAAGATTATCTCCAGAGCATATATTCTGCAAAAACAGCATAGTTCAAGAAATAAAAATATAACACATTGTGAAATAGTTTATTGGTATTGTGCTCTGTATTATGGATTCTATACATAATTCAAATGAGGGATAAAAATTATATTTAGGCACGTGATTTAGCACAATGGCATACTCTAGCTTGAAATCATTTCCCTAAATTTCCCCAGTCATTGACATTAAACCTAGAGCAAGCTAGAAAATACACTACTTTATGCA
The DNA here is from genome assembly GCA_963574355.1 of Loris lydekkerianus. NCBI lineage: Eukaryota > Metazoa > Chordata > Mammalia > Primates > Lorisidae > Loris > Loris lydekkerianus. Next base: position 4,130 of record CAUYPK010063890.1, on the reverse strand, counting down.
ACAGCCTGAGAAAGTAAAGTAAAAATATGAGTCACTTAAGCAAAGGTAGCTAGTGGGTATTTTAATAAGAAAAGGTTATATTTTTGGTGAATATTATTCAAGTGACTGCTAACATCAACTGGTCTCTCTAAAGAACTGCACTCTTCTCAGTCTAAGAAACTATAATTAAAACGAGACCAGCCAAATCTTTGGCCTTCAATATGCCAGACAGTTTGAATCTTTGTACACAATGCCAATAAAATAAATATCAGGCGCATGACACAACTATGTAATATCTAAGAGAAGGATCAAATAACACACTCAAATATTCAGTGGTTCCCACGCTTTTTGGCACCAGGGACCAATTTCATGACAGAAAGGGAGGTGGGGGGATGGTTTTGATATGATTCAAGCACATGACATTCGTTGTGCACTTTGTTCTTATTATTATTATATCATAATATATAATGAGATAATTATACAACTTATAATGCAGAATCAGTGGGATTCTGGGGTTGTTTTTCAGGAAATACACAGTCCCATTCTATATCTTCAGCCATTCCCTAGCACTAGCATCATGGCTTCAACTCCACCTCAGTTCATGAGGCCTTAGATTCCCATAGGAGCATACAACCTGCATCCCTCACAGGGAGAGTTTACAGTAGGGGTCCAGCTTATGTGAGACTCTAATGCTGCTGGCTGCTGATCTTACAGGAGATGGAGCTCATGCAGTGATACCAGGTACAGTAGTGCCTGTAAATACAGATGAACCTTTGTTCTCTCTCCATCTGCCCATTTCCTGCTGTGCTGCCCAGATCCTATCAGGTCACAGAGGGTCCCAGTGTACCCCTGGGGGTTGAGGACCACAGTTCTAGATGGTCTTCATTTCTCTCACCTGATGACCAAAGGGGGCTCTAACTTGAATCTGAAAATAATGTGAAGACCCCATATGGTGAAGATTAATCGAAAGAGCACAGACAGTACTTGGCACCATGCCTGACATGCAGGTAAGAAATCCCTTTCTCGTTACATGTTTCTCTTCCAACTCTTCTCCCACTTGTTCCTTGTTCTTCACCTCTTCCTAGTTTTAGTTTAAAGCTGAAATTCCCTGGAAACACAGATGGTTTAGGTTTAGCGAATATGGAAATAAAACAAGCCAATCTAAGTTTTAAAAAATCAGGATTACTTCAATAGATTTTAAAACCTATTAGAAAAACATCATCCATTTTCACACTAAAAAATAAATATGAAGTAGAAGCGTATTAAAAATTTTTGTGATGCAACCATTTAATCATATAGAAAACAGGTAAATGCCAGTGGCATTCCTAGTAAGCACAATATATTTTGCACCATTACAAATTTATGATTTCAAAGTTAGCTGTTTAATAAAGTTATGACACAGTAATTTGCCTGTATGACGATTTCTGAAATTGCTATTTCACGTCCCCATTCTTCTCTTGGAAACTCCGTCTACTCAATATTTTTTACTCACTCCAAACCAATGGCACCGCCTACTTTCTTGCAAGAAACTAGAAGCTCTGATGTGGGAATTCCTTGTAATTCTGTTTAATTGGAATGTCACCTCATGATTCCATTCTTTTTTCTCCACTAGATAATGTGACATCTGCATTTGCTTCAGCAATCTTTTCCATCCATGATCTGCTTTTCTTTGTAGTGTAAACTAATCATTCTTTACTCTTTCTTTCCTTCACTTGTAAGCCTCTTTATAATTTTCCCTTCTCCTTACAGGGTCTCTTACTATTAATTTATCTTGCTCCTTTTTCTTATAGCCAAACTGCTTCACAGGAAAGCTGATATGTAATGACCATTTTTCCACCCTTTCAAAATGCTTAAATCTGATTTTAGGTTCACAATTGAGACAGCTTCTACCAAGTTAAGCAATCATTTGGTATTGCTAAAATTGATTAGATATTTTAATTAGGTCACGTGACTATTTTTTTCCTGTGCCTCTAGGACATCACTTCTTTGTTCTATTTAAATTGCTTCTGTCTCATAATGTGACTGGGGTCCAAATATTAGCGATTCACAGCAGAGGATAGTAGTGAAGGTGTGGATATAGACAGAATCCTACCTCTGGGAGCACTACAATCTTCCAGGCTTTCATAAGGGATACTGGAGAAATGTTTTCAGCCCATCTGGAAGCCTTTTCCAGCATCCCACTATGCCAGGACCACTGATTAAGAATCTGTATCTATACACCTTCCCTGCCGAATCACATCTCTTTTTATTGCTTAAACAATCAGCTTTAGGTGAAAGACCAACAATTCCTCTTCTTTTTTGACTTCAGATTTACATATTGAATTGCTTACTCTACATTTCTCCATAGACTCCAATGAGCAACTCAAAATCAATATGTTAAATGAAGTCATAATATTTCCCCCTTTCCACATTTCTTCACTCTAAAAAATTTATTTAACTTCCTAATTTTTATCTCTGAATGAAAAACACCACAATCTGTCCATTCCCTCAAGTAAGAAATGTGGAAGTCATTTTTTACTTCTCCTTTCCAAATCCCCACTTTCAAATTCTTCAGGAAATCTAGATGAATTATGTCCCTAATATGATGCTTTTTCTCTTACTACCTTTGTTTTCCCCTTTCTTATGCCTCATGATTTTATACCCAAAGTCCTATTAGGACTATTAGTCATTGTCATGTACTAATATTGCTACCACCTTTCTTCAGATACATTTTACACATTGATGCCAGCATAATATTACTCAATGCACATCTTACCATAACATACTCCTGGTTTAAATGCATGATGGCTCCTTGTAAGGTATATACATTTATATATGTGTGTGTGTGTGTATATAAATTTATTTTCTGGACTGTAGGTTTTATAAACCTATTTTTAAACTATTTTGCCCAGTAAAATTTCTGAACAATATTGTTTTGACTCTATTCTATGTAAAAAGAGAAATATACTTTTTTTTCTCTTCCTCTGTATTATGAAGATTTGAAAGCGGTTTTCATTTTTAAACAACTAATAAAATATAGGGCACCTTATTTATAAGTAGGTTTCTCCACAAAACTCCATTATCACTTATCACTTAGAATTGAAAAGGAGAATGTTGAAGATTACTTGATTTTTATTTATAACATATTTTAACTAAATGCTTGCATTTCATTTGTTCTAATTATAAATGTGAGTAATTTCAATAATAGGTATATCTTGATTTTATTTATTTTAACTGACTGCAATAAACAAGAATGTTGTCTTAAGGACTATACATTTAACTCATTAAATATTTTTAAAATTTTGTCTTTGATGTTTGTTTCTCTTAAAGTTTTTGTTTCTTCTTTAGATAAACCTTGTGTTAAATTTCTGCTTCTTCCATATCTATTCTCTCTAATACTTTTCAACATTTTTGTCAGGTTCTAAGCATTGGATCAATGTGTCTTGTTTATTTTCTATTCTATATTGATACTAACTTACTTCCTTTTCAGTTTTCCTCCTCACTTCACCCAACATGATGTTAACTTGGATCCTGAACTTTTAGTTAACTTGCAGTCCTTTATTTAGTTCAACCAGCTAATTTTTTGACTAAGCTTTTGTCTTAGAAATGTATTCTGGTTTTTTTTTTTTCTTTCTTTTTTTTTTTTTTATTGTTAAATCATAGCTGTGTACATTAGTGCAACCACCTGTACCCATTCTAACATGCACCATAGATGTGGCCCCACCCATTACCCTCCCTCCACCAAAACCTCCCCCCTCCCTTCCCCTTCCTTGGCCCTTTCCCCTTAGTCTTGTAGTATAGTTGGGTTATAGCCTTCATGTGAAAGCTATAATTTAGCTTCATAGTAAGGCTGAGTACATTGGATATTTTTTCTTCCATTCCTGAGATACTTTGCTAAGAAGAATATGTTCCAGCTCCATCCATGTAAACATGAAAGAGGTAAAGTCTCCATCTTTCTTTAAGGCTGCATAGTATTCCATGGTATACAGGTACCACAATTTGCTAGTCCATTCGTGGGTCAATGGGCACTTGGGCTTATTCCATGACTCAGCAATTATAAATTGGGCTGCAATAAACATTCTGGTACAGATGTCTTTGTTATATTGTGACTTTTGGTCTTCTGGGTATAAACCTAGTAAAGGGATTATGGGATCGAATGGCAGGTCTATTTT
>CAUYPK010063886.1:0-12919 GCA_963574355.1 Loris lydekkerianus | reverse complement strand
AGACCTACCATTCAATCCTGTAATTCCTCTACTGGGCATATACCCAGAAGGCCAAAAATCATATCACAACAAAGATATTTGTACCAGAATATTTATCGCAGCCCTATTTACAATTGCTAAGTCATGGAAAAAACCCAAGTGTCCATCATCCACGAACGGACTAATAAATTGTGGTACATGTATACCATTGAATATTCTGCAGCCTTAAAGAAAGATGGAGACTTTAACTCTTTTGTGTTTACATGGATGGAGCTGGAACATATTCTTCTTAGTAAAGTATCCCAAGAATGGAAGAAAAAGTATCCAATGTGCTCACCCCTACTATGAAACTAATTTAGGGTTTCCACATGAATGCTGTAACCCATCTGCAACCTAGGAATAGGGGGAAGGGGAAAGGGAGGGACGGGAGGGGGGCGGAAGGAGGGGGATTGGTGAGAATACACTTGTGGTGCATCTTACAATGGTATATGTGAAATTTAGTAAATGTAGAATGTAAATGTCTCAACACAAAGACTGTGAAATTGCCAGGAAGGCTATGTTAACCAGTGTGATATAAATGTGTCAACTGGTCTGTGAAACTAATGCATGATGCCCCATGATCATACCATTGTACATAGCTATGATTTAATAAAAAAAAAAATAAAAAATAAACAAATAAATAAAAATCAACAAATATGACCATCACTATAACAGAAATGAGGACAAAACTCTATTGCCATTTCAATAGATTAAGAAAGAACATTTGACGCAATTCAACATCTCTTCAAAATAAAATATTTCAACAAATTATGTACAGAAAATAATTTACCTGAACACACACAAAAAAACAATATATGAGAAGCTAACAGTAAACATCTTATTAAATGTTAAAAAAAATAGTTTGTGTAAGGGCTAGAAAATTACAAGTTTGCACATTCTCATTACTTCTATTTAGCATAGTGTCTTAATCCTACACAAATGAATTATATAAGAGAAAACAATGGATGCATCTAAATAAAAGGAAATAAATAAAATTTTCCTTGTTTACATGTAATCTGGCATTGTTTATATACAAAAACCTAAAAGCTTCAAATTTATAAATTCTGTCACGTTAGAGAGTACAAAATAAGCTTACAAAACTTGTACAGTTCATAAACACAACAGTAATTCATCTGATAGAAATAACTGAATGACTTATGACTATTTCATGTTAAAATGTCAATAGTGGAAAAATAATTGAAATGATTTACAGAGTCAATGCAATCTGTCTAAATACCAGTGCTATTCTTCATAAGAATACAAAATCAAAAACAATGCTAATCAACGCAAAAAAAAAAGATAAAACTGCAAAATTTCCAGAATAGCTAAAGCAATTTTCAGCAAAATGAACAAAGCAGAAGGTGTCATCCGACTTCTTTGCAAAATGCACTATAAAGAAATACTATCACAATATCATGTCACTGGCATAAAACAAGATACAAGGGCTAAAGGGAAATTATAGCCACAATTAAATTAATGCTTTTACCACAAACTAATTTTTAAGAAAGGACTCAAGAGCATGGAAAGAGAAAAGAACACCTATTCCAACAAATTATTTTAAGGAAATACACACATTTCCTCAATATACACGTAAATAACAATAAAAGTAAACCATACTTCTTGCCATACAATAATCAGTTCAAAATGAATTAAAGACTTAACCGTGTAAGGCCTCAGACTATAAAAATACTAAAAGGAATCAAAAGAGAAAAGTTCCTTGACAGTAGTCTTAACAGTTACTGTTCTTCGTATGAACTCAAAAGTATAGTAAACAAAGGAAAAAATAGATAATGTGTTTATATTGAACTAAATTCTTTCTGTACATCAGAAGAAATGATAAACAGTAAAGAGACAACTCATAGAATGTGCAAAATTATTTGCTAACTGAAAATACACAAAAATATTTTAACATATAATTGAAATTCATCTCAATAACAAGAAAAAAAAAAAAAAAACTAAAATTTAAAATACAAAAAGGACCTGAAAAAACATTTCTTTAATTGGTGCAATGAATGGCCAAATAATTTAAAATATGCAACATCACTAATCCTTAGGGAAATGCAAATCAAAACCCCAAGAAAATATTTACATCATTGCTATAAGATTAATCATCGACAAGAAAAGATAAGTGTCAGTGAGGATGTAGAGAAATGCTTGCAACACTTGCAGAATGTGGCACATACCTTTTATTTCACTTCACATTGGAGAATATATAAGTTCTTCCATTATGAAAAACAATATGAAAATACCTCAAAGACTTAAAAAAAGAAAAAAAAAATAGCAAACTATTGTATACATCCAAAATAGATGACATCAGTTTGCCGAAGAAATATCTGTCTCCCCATGTTTATAGTAGCTATACTGTTCAAAGTGGGGTATTGCTAAAGTATGAAAAAAACCTAAATAACTCCCATATGTCTCCACTTAATTTATGAGTGGACACAAAATGTAGTATATTTACAAAATGGACCATTGCATAGATATTAAAAAGAGGGCAGCAAGACTGCTGGCAGAGAACGCTCCTCTTGATATAATTGGGTTACTGGCCTACCCAGGAAAAGTCCATTTCCTGGAAAGCATGTTCCTCCAAGGAAATAGTGAATGGACCAATCCATGCCCCCCTAACTTTGTACCACTTACCTGCCCAGGACAGCTAAGTGGACAGACCTATCCACTGCCCTGATCCTTTAACTCACTGTCTGCCATAGCCCACGTGGGGATTTCTCTCTAGTAAGGAATCTCACCCCACCTGTACTCCAGGTGAAATAAAAGCCACTATTGTGCAAATCAGAACTCCATCTTCCTTTTGTCTTTCGTCTCGGAATGTTATTATCCTTCAGTCTGGAACCTTTCACCCCACACACAAACTATGCATTGTACTTCTGATTTAAATATAAACAAATAAGAAAATTCTGATAATTGTGACAACATGGATAAATCTGGAGGACAGGATGTGAAATGAAATAAAGGGCACATTCCACATAAAACAACTCATAAATGGAATTTTAAAAGTAGATCTTATAAAAACAGAGAAGGTAATAGTGTTTAATAGTGCTGTCATGTAATTATCATCAAAATATAATGTTTTCTTGAAAAATTCTGAGCATACAAGTGTTCCAATTATGAAAATAATTTCATGAAGTCATGCACTGGTTAATGAGCTACATGTAAATACTTCACATTATAAATATACATTTTATAATAAATGTAGATATAATTTTAAAAAGTAATATATTAAGCTGAAATACAGAGGGGTGAAGGGCAAGATGGCTTACTGAGAGCAGCTTCCGAGGGAGGTTCCTGTCCAAAAAGAAAGATAACCTCCAGAAACAGCCCAATTAAGCTGAAGACTGGGAGTCCAGCTGAGAGAGAGATGATAATTTCAGGTCACCTCTGCTAAGGCAAGCTGCTACTCCACGAAACAAAACTTCAGGTACAAAATTCATCTGGAAGAAGGAGCGTCCAGTCCCTTTCCCAAGAAAGCTTTGTTTTCCTTTGTTTTTCTGTCTCCTTTCTTTCCTCTCTTCATTTGTTTCTGTGGGTTTTCTACAGACAAGCAGTGAACTGTGGACCTTTTGCCTCACACCATACGTGAGTACTGTTGGAAGTGGGTACTACTTCCTCAGAGGGCCCCTGCCTTGACTCTGAATACTCTCTTGCCAGGCAGAAATATCAAACTAAGATCTTCCATGCCATTCTGAAATTCCAGTACGTCCTTCCCCCCATACTAAATGAACCAGAAGCCTAACCCAAGCTGAGACTGAGGGAGGAGGTTCATGAGAAGTGCCCCCTCTCCCTGTCTGCCCGACAAAGTCCCCCCCCCCGCAAGAAATACGGGGGCATGCCATGACCCCCCACCAGGATGTCCACCAGCAGATGCTCCCCCTTGCACCCTGCCCCCCACACCTGGAACTCCAGGAGCCACCCACAACCCCACCTCCTCCCTCCTGTACCTTCCTGCCTCCATACTGGCCTCTTCCTCTGGCCAGAGATTCTGGTATCTGCGGGACCTGCAGAACCCTCCCTGCCTCTAGCGGAGCCTTTCTCCTGGTCAGAGAATGCTGGAACCTTGTGCTCTCTGTGCCAAAGTCACAGGGCACCAGCTGTTCCTAGAACTGTGGTCAACACACCCCGCCCTGTTGCTGGATCTGGGTGTGCCATACTCCAGAGCTTCTCTGAGAAGCAGAACTCCATGACTGGGGCAGCCCCAGAATAGCTACACAGGGTCACTTCCTACAAAATTCCAGAAATAATGGAGTGATCCTACTGGGGTGTAATCTTGGAGAGACATGTCCCCAACTCTGAGGACAGCCAAAGCTAATGGTGAAAAATAATCATGATGTGAATTCAACAAAATACTCTGGCAATATGAATGATCAGAGCAGATAAACTCCTCCAAAGAACAACAAGGCAGACACCGCTCAAGATTCCATGCACAAACAAATAGCTGAGATGTCAGAAATCTAATTCAGAATCTGGATAGCAAGGAAGATTGAATTAGAATTCCAAGCAGCAACCCAAAAGACATCTCAAGAATTCAACGAATTCAAAGAGCAAATGACCAAAGACTTTGACACATTGAGACAAGAAGTTACAGCCCTCAAAGATGAGAGAAATACAGTAGAATCCCTCAGTAAAAAAATGTAGCAGGCAAAAGAAAGGGTTTCTGACCCTGTGGACAAAGCTTATAAACACACCCAAACTCTCAAAGAGGAAGAGAAATGGAGGCAAAAACAGATCACTCTCTCAGAGAGCTCTGGGATAATTCAAAGAAAACCAATATTCATCTTATAGGGATCCCAGAAAGCAACGAAGTGACTTCAAAAAGAACAGAGTCTCTTCTTCATGAGATTATGAAAGAGAACTTTCCACACATGCAAGAGATTCTGAAATTCAGATAGCAGACAGTTTCAGAACTCCAGCACGACTCAACCCAAATAAGACATCACCCAGACACATTATAATCAATTTCACTAAAGTTAATATGAAGGAGAAAATTCAGAAAGCAGCCAGACAATAGAAAACCATAATGTACAAGAAGAAGAATATTAGAATAAAACTACAGATCTCTCTTCTCAAACCTTTCAGGCTAAAAGAGGATGGTCATCGACTTTAAATCTCCTAAACAAAACAAAAAAAAACAAACAAACAAAAAAAAAAAATGACTTTCAACCCAGGATACTTTATCCAGATAAACTGAGTTTCATTTATGATGAAGAAAATAAATACTTTAATGACATTAACATATTGAAGAAATCTGCCATAACTAAACCAGCTCTCTAAGATATTCTTAGACCTATCCTTCATAAACAACAGCATAATCCTCCACCAAAAATGTAAACCCACCCAATAACTTTTCATTAAATTCCAACTTCCACAGACACAAAAGGATTAAAAATGTCTACTGCACTTTCAAAAGGCTCATCAATATTCTCAATTATTTGAATGGTTTAAATTGTCCTCTAAAGAGGCACAGGTTGACTGACTGAATACAGAAAGCCAACCCAGATATCTGCTATCTGTAAGAATGTCATTTCACCTTAAAAAAATAAATATAGACTCAAGGTGAAGGGACAGTTACCTATACTCTAGGCAAAAAGAAAGGAGAAAAAGGAAGGCTTTACAATCCTATTTACAGATACAATAGGTTAAAACCAACCCAAATAAAAAAGGAGGAGGATGGTCACTTCATATTTGTTAAAGGTAATACTCAATATGATGAGATTTCAATTATTAATATTTATGCACCCAACCAGCATGCACCTCAATTTATAAGAGAAACTCTTAACATGAGCAACTTGATTTCCTCCAGTTTCATAGTAGTTGGAGATTTTAACAACCCTTTAGGAGTGCTGGATAGATCCCCCAAAAACAAGATAAGCAAAGAAATTTTAGATTTAAACTTAACATTCAACATCTGGATTTAACAGACATATACAGAAAACATCATCCCAACAAAACTCAATACACATTCTTCTCATCAACCCACAGAATATACTCCAAAATTGACCACATCCTAGGCCACAAATCTATACTCAGAAAATTTTAAAAAATAGAAATCATTCTTTGCATCTTCTCAGACCATCATGGAATAAAAGTTGAAGTCAATAAAAACAGAAATCTGCATACCTATACAAAAACATGGAAACTAAATAACCTTATGCTGAAACTAGATGTGTTATGGATGAGATTAAGAATGAAATCACCAAAATTTTATAACAAAACAACAATTATCAGAACCTCTGAGATACTGCAAAGGCAGCCTCCAAAAGAGGGAAATTTATAGCATTGGAAGCCTTCTCAAGAAAATGGAAAGAGAGGAAGTTAATAAATTAATGGGACATCTCAAGCAACTGGACAAGGAAGAATATTCCTTCCACAGAACATTTCAAACCCCGAACAGGAAAATAAAGAAGCAAAATCAGAGCAGAATTAAAAGAAATTAAAAACAAAAGAATTATACAGCAGATTAATAAATCAAAAAGTTGGTTTTTTGAAAAGATCAATTACATAGATATACCTCTGGCCAACCTAACCTGGAAAAAAAAAGTAAGATCTCTAATTTCATCAATTAGAAATAGTAAAGATGAAATCACAACAGACCCCTCAGAAATTCAAAAAATCCATAACGAATATTATAAGAAACATGACTCTCTGAAATATGAAAATGTGAAGAATATCCAGCAATACTTGGAAGTACGCCACCTACCAAGACTTAGCCAGAACAAAGTGGATTTGTTGAACAGGCCTATATTAATTTCTGAAATAGTATCAACTATATAAAATGTCCCTAAAAAAAAAAAAAGCCCAGGAACAGATGGCTTTATGTCAGAATTTTACCATACCTTTAAAGAAGAGCTAGTACTTATATTACGAAACCTCTTCCAAAATATAGAAAAATAAAGAGTACTACACAACACATTCTTTGAAGCAAACATCACCTTGATACTTAAACCAGGGTAAGACCCAACAAGAAAAGATAATTATAGACCAATATCATTAATGAATATTGATGCAAAAATACTCAATAAGATCCTAACAAACAGAATCCAACAACACATCAAAAAAATTATACACCATGATCAAGTGGAATTTATCACAGTGTCTCAAGCCTGGTTCTATATACTTAAATCTATAAATGTATTTGAGCACATAAACACACTAAAAACTAAAGACCATATGATTCTGTCAATTGATACAGAAAAAGATTTTGATAATATCCAGCATCTCTACATAATCAGAACAGTAAAGAAAAATGATATAGAAAGGACATTTCTTAAAAGAATAGAGGCCATACTAACCCACAGCCAATATCATTTTGAATGAAGTTACATAGAAATCATTTCCACATAGATCAGGAAATACGCAAGGTTGCCCATTGTTTCCATTGCTCTTTCACATTGTAATGGAAGATTTAGCCATTGCAATTAGGGAAGATAAGGTGATCAAGGGTATCAACATAGGGTCAGAGGAGATCAAACTTTCACTCTTCGCAGAGGATATTATAATATATATGGAAAACACCAGGGATTCTACTACAAGACTTTTAGAAGTCATCAAGAAATATAGCAATGTCTCAGGCTACAAAATAAACACCCATAAATCTATAGCTTTAATATATACCAGCAGTAACCAAGCCTAAAATAAAACAGTCAAAAATTCTATTCCATTCACATTGTAGTGCCAAAGAAGATGAAATGTTTGGAAGTATACCTAACAAAGGACGTGAAAGATCTCTATAAAGAAACTGAAACTTTAAGAAAAGAAATAGCTGATGATGTTAACAAATCTCACAAAAACATACAATGCTCATGCCTGGGAAATATCAACATTATTGAAATGTCTATACTACCCAAAGCAATATATACTTTTAATACAATTCCTATTAAAGCACCATTGTCACATTATAAAGACCTTGAAAAAATAATACTTCAGTTTATATGGAATCAGAAAAAACCTTGAATAGCCAAAACATTTCTCAGAAATAAAAACAAAAGAGGTGGAATCACACTACCAGACCTGAGAAAATGTTATAAATCAATTGTTATCACAACAGCATGATACTGGCACAAAGACAGAGAAGTTGATGTCTGGAACAGAATAGAAAACCAAGAGATGAATCCAGCTACTTACCATTATTTGATCTTTGACAAGCCAATTAAAACTATTCAGTGGGGAAAAAATTCACTATTTAACCAATTAAGCTGAGTGAACTGGCCAGCAAGCTGTAAAAGACTAAAACTGGACCCACACCTGTTGTGTGACCTGAGACACGAACGAGCAGAAGCTTTGCTGTAAGTGTAAACTCATTTTTGTAATGTTAAGTTAAGAAACAGACCATATACTTTGATATGGTTTATGGCAAAGTTTTTTATTTTAAGTTCAGGTTTTATACTTTTTCAGTCAGGTACACAATCTTTTAACGATTAGCTTCTTTTTTTTTCTCACTTTATTTTTACATATCAATACCATCACTTTTTAGTAAATTTCTCTTATATTCAAGACTATGACTAATCTTTGAGCAGGGCACAAAGACGGAAGTAGCTTCAGGGGAACAAAGTTAATAGAATATTCTTTTTTTTTATTAAATCATAGCTATGTACAATGGTATGATCATGGGGCATCATACATTAGTTTTACAGACCGGTTAACATGTTTATATCACACTAGTTAACATAGCCTTCCTGGCAATTTCACAGTCATTTTGTTGAGACATTTACATTCTACATTTACTAAGTTTCACATATACCATTGTAAGATGCACCACAAGTGTAATCTCACCAAAGAATCCACAGAGAACTCAAACCCATTAACAAGAAAAGAACAAGGGATCCCAGCGCAGGCTGGGCAAGGGATATGAAGAGAAACTTCTCCAAAGAAGACAGGTGCGTGGCCTTCAAACATATGAAAAAATGCTCATCATCTTTAATCATCAGAGAAATGCAAATCAAAACTACTTTGAGATATCATCTAACTCCAGTAAGACTAGACTATATCACAAAATCCCAAGACCAGAGATGTTGGCGTGGATGTGCAGAAAAGGGAACACTTTTACACTGCTGGTGAGAATGTAAATTAATACATTCCTTTTGGAAAGATATATGGAGAACACTTAAAGATCTAAAAATAGACCTACCATTCAATCCTGTAATTTCTCTATTGGGCATATACCCAGAAGAATATTCTTAAGCATTCACTCAGTTTACCCAGTATGAAGTAATGACTGTGTCTTTTCTTCAGGGCAGAATATCTATAGACCTCAGACAATATGTTGTTAACATATGTCAACCCTCTGGCCCGTGTCTCTGAGAAAGGGCTGCATGCCCTTGGATCTCAGGCTTAACGGGGAGCCTCAGAGAAAAAGTCCTAAGGAATTTTCCAAAAAAGCCTATCTCTATGAGTAACTTGTTTTCTGGAAGAAAAACAAGTCATTTTAAACTCACACTGAATTCACTTTGTGTGCTTGATGTAGGATATGTTTACTTTTAAATATTATCCTACAACACCTTTCACCATTAACTAAGATAGACTCTCACTGGATTTAAGATTTAAACATAAGACATAAAACTATAAAAATGCTTGATGAAAGTGCAGAGAAAACTCTTAAAGAAATCGGTCTAAGGAGGACTCCCCAGGCTATTGAAGCAATATCAAAAATACATTACTGGGACCTGATCAAAATAAAAAGTTTCCGCACAGCCAAGGACATAGTAAGTATAGCAAGCAGACAACCCTCAGAATGGGAGAAAATATTTGCTGGTTATACCTCTGGTAAAGGTTTAATAACCAGAATACACAGAGAACTCAAATGTATTAGCAAGAAAAGAACAAATGATCCCATCTCAGGGTGGGCAAGAGACTTGAAGAGAAACTTCTCTAAAGAAGACAGACGCACAACCTACAGACACATCATCCTTAATAATCAGAGAAATGCAAATCAAAACTACTTTGATATATCACCTAACCCCAGTAAAAGTAGCCCACATAACAAAATCCCCAAACCAGAGATGTTGGTGTGGATGTGGAGAAAAAGGGTCATTTCTACACTTCTGGTGAGAATGAACACTAATAGGTTCCTTTTGGAAGGATGTCTGGAGAATACTTAGAGATCTAAAAATAGACCTGACATTTGATCCTATAATTCCTTTACTAGTTATTTACCCAGAAGATGAGAAATCACAATATAACAAAGACACCTGTACCAGAATGATTATTGCAACCCATTTCCTAATTGCTAATTCCTGGAAAAACCCCAAGTGCCCATCAATCCACAAATGGATTAATAAACTATGGTATATGTACACCATGGAATATTATGCAGCCTTAAAGAGAGATGGAAACCTTACCTTATTTATTTTGCATGCATGGAGCTGGAACATATTCTTCTTAATAAAGTATGTCTAGAATGGAAGAAAAAGTATCCCATGTACTCAGCCCTAATCTGAATCTAATTTTTGGCTTTCATGTAAAAGCTATAACCCAGTTATAACCTAAGAATATGAGGAATGAGGAGAGAGAGAGCAGGGAGGCAGGAGGATGGGCGTAGAAAGGGTAATAGGTGGGATTACACCTGCGGTGCATCTTACAAGGGTATATGTGAAACTTAGTAAATGTAGAATATAATGTCTTAACACAATAACTAAGAAAATGCCAGGAAGGCTTTGTTAACCAGTGTGATGACAATGTATCAAACTGTTTATAAAACTGATGTATGGTGCCCCATGATTGCATTAATGTACACAGCTATGATTTCAAATTAAAAAAAACAAATTCAGATAAAAAATAATTCTTTTTCCAGAGTTGCTAGACTACAATATAAAAAATGTCTAGTTTTCAAACAAAAATGATGACGTATATGAAGACAACCATAAAATAGGTAAAGTCTCCATCTTTCTTTATTGCTGAATACTATTTCATTCATGGGTTAATGAGCACTTGGGTTTTTCCACATCTCCCCAATTGTGAATTGAGCTCCCATAAATATTCTAGTGCAAATGTCCTTATGATAAAAATATTTTTTTTCTTGTAGATAAATATCTAGTAATGTGATTGGCAGGATTAAATGGAAAGTCTATCCTTTATCTCTTTGACTATTCCTTACACTTTTCTCCAAAAAGTCTGTATTAGTTTGCAATCCAATCAAAAATGTCTAAGTGATCATTCTCTCTACACCCATGGGACATGTGCAGATTTGTAACTTTGTGAGGTGGGCTATTCTCACTGAGGTTAGGTAATCTCTACAAGTGGCTTTGACTTGTATTTCTCTGATAATGAGAAACAATGAACATTTTTTCATGTGTTTGTTGGGCATCTTCCTTCTTGAGAGAAGGTTCTGTTATGTGACTTACCCAGTGATAAATGAGTGTAATTCATTTTCCATAAATACATGAATATATGAATTAAATATGGTACAAGTATACCACAGACTACTACAGCCATAAAGAAGTAATCTAGTATTTTTATAACATCTTAATTGGAATTGGAGACCATTCTTCTATGTCAAATTATCACAAGAATGGAAAAACACATGTGCTGAATACTAAATCGGGACTAGCCGGTCAATACTTATGTGTTTATAGGGAAGTAAAACTCAATGAATTCAAGAGGGGGAGTCAAGAAGAAGGGGATACAGAATGCTTGATACACTGTACACATTCTTAATGAAGGTACACTTTTAACTTTGTCATAAAATTTATGAAAGCAAACTATGTAAGCACAACACAAGGACATCTATTATATCATAAAATTTAAAAAATATAAAAGGAAGTATGGAGAAACCTTAAAGAACTCCACCTAGACCTCCTGTTTGATCCTGCAATCCCATTACTGGGCATCTATCCAGAAGAAAAACAAACAAACAAACAAAAAGTTTTATTATAAAGATACTTGTATTAGACTGTTTATTGCAGCCCAATTTACAATTGACAAAATTTTGGAAACAGAGTAAATGTCCTTCAACCCATGAATGGATTGGTAAGCTGTGGTATATGTATACCATGGAATATTATTCTGCCATCCAAAAATGGAGATTTTGCAGCATTTGTACTAACCTGGATGGAGGTGGAACACATTATTCTTAGTGAAGCATCACAGGAATGGAAAAGTATGAATCCTATGTATTCAATTTAATATGAGGGCATTTAATGACAATTAATGACATGGCAGGGCACAGGGGAAGGGGAGACCAGACAAAGAAGGAGGGAGGGGGTGTGGGCAAGGCAAAAAAAAAAAAAAAAAAAAAAATAAGTGACTAATTCACACATAAATTGGATTTAATTTTGATCAAGGTACATTACTTAAACATTAATTTTTAATTCAACTTGTTACTATGTTGTTTAGGATATTTCATCCTCATTTATAAGTGAAATATGTTTGTAATTTCCCCTTTATAATAATACATTTTCTCCAATTTTAATATCAGGTGTATCCAGATTAAGTAGAATGATTTCAAAGTATTTCTTCTTTTTCTATGGTCTATAAGATTTGGCATGATCTGTTTTTTAAAATTTTCTTTTACTTTTATGTAGGAATATTAATTGTCTATTTTTTGAGATTTGGGGGAAAAAATAATAAGTTAACTGATGACTCCATACTGAACCCCAGAGTCAAAGCATTCTATAATAGACATACTCTTATCCGACACTGTGAATGTTACTTTTTTTGCATTATTATTATTATTGCTTAATATTTTGATGCAGCAGTTGTCTGATTTATTTTCTTTTTTTTATTTTATTTTTTTTTTTTTATTAAATCATAGCTCTGTACATTGATATGATCAAGGGGCATCATATACTAGCTTCATAAACCATTTGACACATTTTCATCCCAATATTCAACATAGCCTTCCTGGCATTTTCCCAGTCACCGTGGCATGACATTTACATTTCACATTTGCTGAGTT
>CAUYPK010063881.1:0-19875 GCA_963574355.1 Loris lydekkerianus | reverse complement strand
CACTCTGCATTCAGTCAACCTAAGACAGGGACCAAACCATTGATGTTTGTATCCCCATGACAGGTAAGACTGAAACTGCAAGAGCAGGCAACCTAAGACAGGGGCTATGTTTATCCGCCATACAAAAAACAAAAGAGGGAGTTGTTGGGTCCTGCCATGTGCCTGAAGCCTAGTGCAACTTCCCGAGCCTGACTAGAAGTAGATCCATCGAGCTACTTCTGCGTAGCAATGACTCAGCAAGGCCCGGCCTGAAATGGCCTCTACCTAGATACAGCCAACGTGGTACCATGCCATTGGCCCAACCCTGTCACGCACCTCATCCCCCGCCTTCTTTTCCTGCCCCTTCCCCACGCTCTATATAAGCGGCTGCTTGACGCAATAAAGTTAAGTTCCTGCTAAAAAAAAAAAAAAAAAAAAAAAAAGTAATCTTACATGCTTTGATTACTAAATATGTATACATGCTGTTGTGATCAATGTGCAGGTCCTTTAAAAGTAATAGGGAGTTTATTTTAGAATATATGAAAAACCCACAGCCTAATGCACTAAGTACACTAAGAAGGGGGGTCACAGAGCCAAAATGGTTGGAACCCTCTATTTACATGCCATGTCTCACTGCTACAGCTGAGAAGGGAAGGGGAGGGAAAGGTAAGCAAATTATAATTCCTTCAATGACTTACAGCCACACAACAAATATTTATTAAACTCCCATTATGGCCAATACACTGGGGCAAAACAAGGCATCCTCAGAGCCTGGAAGCTAGTTAGACTGCCCCCCTGGATACAATGAAGCCATGAAGGACTGAGCAGAGTGATGGCACAACGTGACAGAGCCCAAGAGCCCCACCCTTGCAGGCTGCCTTTCAGGATGGCCAGAGGGAGACTAATGAACTGGAACTGGGGCAACAGCACGTGTGCTGCTGAAGGGGAAGAGCCAGGAGAATGTCCATGTTCCACAAACTGAGGCTGGAGAGGGGCAGTGGGAAGAACAAGAAGGTTTGGGTGCCCCAGGGCTTGCCGAGGTGACAGTGTGCCTTGCTGTGCACAGCAGACTCCCCCTAATCACCATAGATGTGTCAAGTCATTTGAGTTCCATGATGCCAGCTGCTGAACAAACCTGAACAAACCTCTGGGCTATCTATCAAGAAACTGTCCACAACCATTTGGCTTCCCAGGCAGATTCCACTTTAGGCGGCCTAAGACTTAAGCAGCCACCATGTATTTCCAGTTGGATTGTCAGCTCTATTTTTCATGGTGTAGTAAGCAACTGGCATATCCCAATTTATCTGTTCTTTATGACCAACATCAGGCCCTGTGCTTACAAAATGAGTTCTACCCAAAGGACACCCCAGTAAGGAGCCAAAGAAGAGACATGCTGAGATGGCCTTGCAAGTGTAGTTTTTCTCTATCTTTTGGTAGCTCGACCGAGAGCTGGCAAGGCAGGTGTGAACCCCAGGGAAGAAAATGCTGACACCTGCTACACATCTGGTTCCTCCGCTGGTCTGATGTGGCTGTTAAGTTTAGGCACACAGTGGCAGAGCAGGGTTAGGGCTTGACCTCAAAGCTAAGCTTTGCTTCATATTGGTTATGGGACCTCAGTCAAACTATTATACTTCCCACCTGTACCTCAGCAAACTCACCCATAATACTGGAGTCAGAACAAGCCACCTCACAGAGATGTTGTGAAGATGAAATAAATTAATATAGGAAAAGCACCCAGAACAAGTGCTGGGACAGGCTAAGTGCTATAATTAGTACTCTGGCAGCCAGATCTGTCTGCCTAAGTCTTCCACACAACCTCCTGACCCCCACTGCCTCTTCAGCTCCAGGCTAAATATATCTGGCTCTTCCAGAGATGGCAAGAGATGCTTTTCTGCCTTTCACCAGCTCAGCCTCAAGACAAACTGATCTGTGACAAAGTACTTACAAAATGAGAATGGGAACTAACTGTGGCTAGGATAGCCACATCATCAGTGACCTCCCTCTGCCCAGAGAAAGTGGAAGGAGTGAACAGGTGTGACTGTGTGAGAGGAGAAAAGCCACCCCAGGTTGGCCTTCCTACCCTGCCCTCCTATGGCCCTACTTTACCCCTCTCCCCCACCTACTTGAGAAAAGCTTTCTGGGCTGATCAGGACTGCTATGAACATGCAGACTTCTAGCTCACTGCTGCTGCACTAGTCTTTCTAAAACACCCCTTTCACTGTGTCACTGGCCAGGATAAAAACCAGCTTTACAGTTCAGAGGACTGGTCTCTCACAGTCCTGCCCAGCCCAGCCTATTCTCCCCACCTAGAACCCACCCTACACCAGGAAGTCCCTCACTGCCCCCACCTGTTGGCTGTGTTCATAGGGCCCTGGGCTTTTGGGAGTCACGCTGAAGAGGAAGACTGGAGCTTTGGCTGCTCCTCTGTGTAACTGACCTACCATTCCCTAAGGTCGCTCCTAGTCACCTTTTCCTTAGTGTGAGGACACACCCTTCTCTGAACATCAGGTCTGAAAGGTCAGTGGTCCAACCCCCTAATTTTATAGAACGGTGAACTGTAGCATGAGGAGGCCCTAGGATGGCGCCAGTGGGCACATCTGAGCAGGAGTGTCCTTGGGCTGCTTAACTGTACAGTAACCAGAGCTGCAAAGGAGACCATTTCGGTCTGACAACTGCCAATCCATTTTTTCCGGTTTCTCCTTCTCCCCAGATGTTTATGGAGCACCTTGGGCGAAGCTCTGCCTGGCCACACACACTGTACCAGTCACTACCACGGCTCACTGCTCCCCATCCATAGCTGTTTGAGGCTAGCCAGGGACCACCAGCTACCACAAAAGCCAAACCAGCTCCCTCTAGGTGCCTGCCCTGGAAAACGTGCAGCAACTCCCCACTGGTGTCATCTCCGGAGTTTCCTGGCACCTTCACAGGACCACACACCATTTAGCCCAACCTGTGCCCAGCCTATGACTGAGATGGGTCCCTCCCTCCAGCTTTGGGATCTATACACCTTACCTGCAGGCTGCCCAGGATAAAACTTGGGACCTGTTCTATCTTCTATTTCTCCCCATTTCCAAGTCCCCACCCTGCGGGCTCCAGGATTCTATCAAGAATAAAAGTATCAGATTCACTCATTCCCCTGAGGCCTTCGTATCCACCGCTCCCAGGATAACTTATAATGAAAAGAAGCCACGCAGGAGGGGTGAAGAGAGACTCCAGGTCTCCAGGCAGAAGGGAGGGGTTGGTCTGAAGACCCGGACTTGTAGACTTGAAATCCTGTGCACCAGGCCTGCCGGACCGATCCCGAAGTTGGTGGTCCAGCCTCTTTCCCGCCCCCGCCGCCCCGCACTGAGCCCAGGGACCCGCAAAAGCGTTCATATGTCCCCTCGTCCTCCCGGGCTTGGGGCGGGGTCCCTTACCTGGCGCGCCATCCCCGGGCTCAGCCTCCCCGCCACTCTTCCGCCCGCCCAGTTTCCGGTCCGGCCCGAGGCGCCGGCACCCGCCCCCAAGCCAGCAGACCGCGCCGCGACCCCCGGCTGCGGCCCAGTTCCTCCAGGGAGGAAGCGGGGCCGCGGGCCCGGGTCGTGGAGGAGGGGCGGGGGTAGGCGCTCCCGGGCCCGCCCGCGCCTCGCAGAGCCCGCCCCCAGCGCCTAGCATCCCTGAAGGGTGGCCCCACTTCCGCCCCGAGTCCCAGGCCTCGGCGCCCCGGTAAGCGCAGGCGCGGACTACACTTCCCAGAATGCGCCGCGGTGAGGCAATCTGGCGGCGGCCGGGTCACTGTCGCCGCCCCGGCCGGGCCCCGCCCCGCTCCGGCGCAGCTAAAGCTGCGGGCAGGCAAGGGCGCCTGGACTGCCTGGTCCAGCTCGTCTGTGTGCGCTTCCGTACGTGCAGTCATCCATTATGGTGTCTAGCATTTACTGAGCGTGCCCCGTGTACCAAGTGGGGATACGCAGAGGAAAAGGGACGCGTCTCCCAGAGACCTCAGTTATGTAAACTGGACCGGAGTGGGAGCGTAGGGCCTGGGCGTGGGTGGCGGACATGCTTGCCAGACCCCGACGCGTCTTCAGAGCTGACACCCCGCTCCCTGGCCACAGTATTGAACTGAGTGTCATATTTTGTGTGATTATTTGATATCTCTTTTGTTGATTGTCGTAACCCCAATCATTCCCGGCATGTAGTGGCCTCAAATGAATGAACCAAGCATGGGCCCACCACTCTCCGCCTACCGCCTTCGGATGGCTGGTCCTGCAGGATCCCAGAGTGGTGCACTCCGGGGGAGGGGCTGGCTGAGGACAGTGAGCCTCCTTGTCCTGTGTTGAGGAAGACCCCAGCTTAGGGCAGTTCAGAAAGAGGGGCCTGTGGGTCCAAACCCGCTCTGCCAGACGGACACATGGAGGGACAGAGGAAGCAGGGCGTCTGCGAAGGGAAACGCTCTGAGCTTGGAACCCCAGTCCCTACGCCTGCCGCCCAGAGCGCCCTCTTCCTCTGGAACATCGAGAAAAGGGACTTTCTGGGGTAGCTGCACAGTGTTGGTCATTGTAGGGATGCTGGCCTAACGTGGGCTCTCCTGCCTTTACTGCCGGTCACCTCCCAGAACTCTGGGATATGATGTGCCACCGCTTGGCCTGGCTTCCAAAGGAAGGCGTGGAAGGTCGGGGAGAGCCAGTCTGGGTCACTGACTAACGTACACCTTTGCCACAGGACAGGTGTGTGTGTGTGTGTGTGTGTGTGTGTGTGTGTGTGTGTGTGTGTGTTGTCTGCCAAACAAGGATTTGAAACTATCACAAGGGTTTCACCAGGCAGAAACGGAAAACTTAAAGCCTCAGCACCTTATCTTAAGATTTCTTACCACAGTGCCTGGCGGTAAGTCCCTTACCGGTGCTTAGGGATGGTGGCCCCTTTTCTTGCTGAGGTGGGCTCCTCCCAGTGTTTCTGCTCCGTTCTCTTCCCCACACCCCAACCTCGGGCTCAGGAGCCCTAAACTTTAAAATCTTTTAAACTTAAAAACTTTTAAAAAGAGCCTATCCTCTAAGAAAGACACACCTAGATGTTAACATGACTCACTCTCCGCCTTCCTGACTAGTCTGATTTGCAAACTCCAGGTCATTTGGTGGTAAAAGGATTCACCACCGTCAAATGTGCTGAGTGGCCATTCTTTAAATTATTGAGAGATCTCCTGCCACCTGCTACCTCCCAAGGTTTGGTTGCATCTTTGATCCTGTAGACCCGCATGTATGGTGCAGTCCCACTGTATGCCTTAATGGTTGTGAAGAACGTCCTGAATTGGGTTTATGTGGTAGCTCTGGACACGAAGGCAGGAATGGAGACAAAAGTGGTCTTGAAAAAATTCTCAATAATTCAAATTGATTGTTTAGCAAATTGATATTAAGTTGTATAGCTTTCATCATAACTTGCCTTTGGCTATCTGGTCATTCTATGAATTGGCTTTAGGTAAACTAGTAAGCTAGTTTTCTTAAATGAATCAGTAGCTTCAGCTAAAGGTAAATTGTGTGCCCACTCCTGTTGCGAACCAGTGCGTGAAGGGGAGCAAACCAGAGTGGAATTGGTGGGGAATGAGGAAAATACAGCACAAGAGAAGACACAGAAACAAAGGATGGGACCAGGAGGACTGACTGAGCTGATGGCTACAGCCAACACCAAAGCACAAAATTAGCTTATTTTATAGTATCTGTACAGGGTTGTCCAGGGGGAGGTAGCATAGACAATTTGGGGAAATAGCATAAACAAAAGACAGTTTTGGTCTTATAGTACAATAGGAAAATGTAAATAATTTTAACAAAGACAAACCATCTTGTTAGTGGTTTCTACTCAACTTTGTTAATATGACAAGAAGCAAGAAGGGAAAGATCACAAGGATCCCAGCATAGTTAACAAAACAAAGGAAGAACTATGTGACTTAGTGGTTACTACTTAACTTTGTTAGCATATGGCAAGGAGAAAAAAGGGAGAGATCTCAAGGATCTCTGCATAGTTAAATAGACAAAGAAAGGGCTAAGTGACTTCTGGCAGAGGGGGCAGTAAGAAAGGAATATGGCTGTTTTGGGAACAGAGGAGAAACAGTTGGGGGTTCATTCTCTGAATGTTCCCCAGGCTGTGAGGTCTCTGCCATCTTACAGCCTGCTCTCTTACACACTCCTTCATGAGCAAAGGGTTTCAATTTAAAAATATTTTCTGATATCCATTATGATTTTTTTCCATTCATGAGGTTATTTAAAGGTACTTTTAAACTTCTGAAGGTATGTCTTTTTATAGAAGTTGCTGTTTTGTTTTTGAGGGTGTGTGTGTGTGTCTGTGTTTTTTAGACAGAATCTCACTTTGTTGCTCAGGCAAGAGTGCTGTGGTGTTAGCCTAGCTCACAGCAACCTCAAACTTCTGGACTACACATATCCTCCAGTCTCAGCCTTCTGAGTAGTGGGGACTACAGGTTCCCATCACAACACATGGCCAATTTTTCTGTTTTTAGTAGAGATGGGGTGTTGTTCTTCTCAGCCTGGTCTCCAATGTGTGAGCTCAAGGGATCCATCTGCCTCAGCCTCCCAGTGTGCTAGGCTTACAGGCATGAGCCACCATGCTCAGCTTGTGTTTGAGTTTTGATTATAGGCAGAGAATGTGATGTGTCATATTGATTTTTTAGAATTTTTGGAGACTTGCTTCAAGGCCAAGTATGCAATAGATGTTTGAAAATGTTTCATGTTTACCTAAAAAAAAAAAAAAAATACATATATATATATATATATATATATGTATATATACACACACACACACACACATATATATATATACACACACACACACACACACACACATATATATATATATATATATATATATATATATTCTAATGGTGGTTGCAGAGATCTAGTTAGAGCTATTAAATCAAGCTTACGGATCATATTTTTATGCTTTCTATAGCTTTACTTTTTGCCTTCAGAACTATCAGTTACTGAAGAGATGCTTTAAAATCTCTTATCAAGATTGTGCATTTGTCAACTTCTCCCTGTCTTTGTGACAATTTTACTTTATATGTTTGGAGGCTATGTGCATACAAATTTAGAACTGTAATATTTTCCTGGAGAATTATTCATTTTATTAACACTCTTTACTCTTAATAGTACTTTCTATGATACATTTTATCTAATACTGATTGATATAGCTACACTAACTTTTTTTGGGGGGGGGCTGTTATTTCCTATCTTTTTACTTAATTTTCCCTATCTTTTTACTTAATTTTTACTTACATTCTGTATATTTATGTTTCAGACATGTATCCTATAAGGGCAAGCAGCTAGGTTTTGTTGTTGAATTCAATCTGACAGTCTTATCATAATTGGCAAATAGTCCATGTGCATTTATTGTGATTATTAATATATTTTTATTCATTTCTACCACTTTTTTGTACTTTCTACTTATTCCAATTTTTCTCTATGCCCTTTCTCTATTCTTTTCCTTTATTGGATTGCTCAGTTTTCTTTATTCACTTTTTTCTTTCTACTGATTTGAAAGTTAAACCTTCCTTATCTATTCTTTTAGGTGTTGCTTTTTACAATTTTATACACATTTGGTTGTTTTAATATGGTCTGACATGAATTATTATTTCCCTCTCCTTTAAAACAATAGAAAGATTTTTGTGTACTACTTTAATCACACCCTATCCCCTCTACTACAGTGATTGTTCTTTTTATTTTTACTTTTTTTTTGAGGCAGAGTCTCACTTTGTTCCCCTGGGTAGAGTGCCATAGCATCACAGCTCATAGCAGCCTCAAACTCTTGGGCTCAAGCAATTCTCTTGCCTCAGCCTCCTAAGTAGCTGGGACTACAGGCCCTTGCCACACACCCGGCTATTTTTAGAGACAGGGTCCCACTCTTGCCCAGGCTGGTCTCAAACCCATGAACTCAGGCAGTCCACCCACTTTGGCCTCCCAGAGTGCTAGGATTGTAGGCATGAGCCACTGTGCCCAGCCTAATTATTGATTTTAGTTGTTTTTAATCCCCCCATTTAAAGTCATTGTTTTTGGTTTTATAGTCTAAGCTGTTACATTTACCAATGTTCTCTCCAGTATCTTTGTTCACGTTCCCCCCCAAGACTCCATCTCTTTCTTCTTTCCTCTGGGTTCAGTGTTCTTCCTAAAGTTCTTTTAGCAAGGACATGTTAGAAGTAGATGGTTTCAGTTGTATGAAAATGCCTTAGATTTCTCTCACTCCTGAATGATAGTTTACCTAAGCAGAGAATTCTAGATTATAGTTATTTTCCTTCACACTTTTAATACAGGCAGTCCCCAGGTTACACACAAGATAGGTTCTGTAGGTTTGTTCTTAAGTTGAATTTATATGCAAGTTGAAATAGGTACACTTACCTATTACCTGTAATAGCCTCTGTCAGTCAAATGTTTGTAATTTGGGGACTTATTGTAATAGCCTCCATTTATTAATGTGAGTTGTATGTAAGTCATATGTTTGTAACTCAGGGACTGCCTGAAGTCTATTCTGTTCCATTGTCTTCTGATTTTCATTGTTGCTTTTGAAAATCTACTGTTAGTCTAAGTATTCCTTTCTATATGATTTGTCTTCTCTCTTTGGATGCTTTAAAGATAATCCCATTATCTATGGTGTTATGAAGTTTTACTGCAATGTGCCTACGTGTGGATCTTTTTTTTAGAACTCATTGTTCCTAAATCTGAGGTATTGTGTTTTTGTACAAGGCTAGAAAATTCTCAGCCATTGTATCTCTTAGCGTTCCCTCTCCCTCATTATATTTTCTCCTTGTATGGTCTGTGTTTGACGTATTTTGGAAGCCTTTATTCTTCTTCATCTCACTTAGGTACGCTTTCCTATTTTCCATTTCTTTAGACCTTTGTGAGTCACTATTTGTCATTTCTAAAGATGTATATTCTATTTTACTCCTAAATCTCTCTGTAGCTTTGTCTAATCTGTGCTTAATCTGTTAATTAGGTGATCAATTTCGGTGACTGTATTTTTCATTTTAGATAAATCTGCTTTATCTTTTGAATAATCACATGTTTTCATGCTTTCATTTCCTCATGTATTTAATAATTTTAACCATCCTTAAAGTATCTATCTGATAATGCTATTATCTGACATTATTTTGTTTGATGATTTTTACTTATAATACACTGGTTTCTTGTATATTTTATTACTTTGAATTGTGAGCCCATCTTAGGTCATGTGTTATCAGTTAGAATCATGCGCAGCCTTGCTTGTGGACATGCTCTTTGGAGTTGATGTTGCTTCTTCTAGTATCACAATTGGCTTCAGCACTTTTTATATTAACTTTTAGGTGAAGAGTTTCTGAACCATGTAGATAGTGTAATTTCAAAGCCTAACACATGTGAAAGTATATCTGTGGTCATAAATTCTCAGAGAAGTTACCCTCTACCCCTCAGGAAGAGAAAGACCTCTTGTCTTCTTATGCCGATGGATGGAATTTTTTTGCTCACTCTTTTACTAATGGTACAGTTTTCTAAGAGTCTGACTTTATATGAGAAAAGGGGACTCTTAGGTGTAACGCCTAATCTCCTATTCCCACATAGCTATGAAAACTCAAGCACCTAGGTTCTCTCACCACACCACCACAGGCATTCCCAGGGTCAGCTCATATTTACTTCTCAGGGTTTTAGTTCATGCCTCAACCATGGCCCAGAGATATCCCTTACTGTTATGAGGGCTCAGCTATACCTAGGGATATATATTTGTTTTGAGATAAAAGGAGTTTTAGATTATCTAGTATATTGCTAGTAATAGAAATTCTTTCATTTTAAAATAGCACCTTTTCTTTTATTTAGCTACCATTAGCATCACTTGATCATTTCTTCATTTGACTGTTTTGCTCACCAAAGAAAGTTCTTACTCAGCTCTGTCTCTCCTATGCCTGACATTGAGTAGAAATCAAATATGACTTGAACAGATGAATGATTCCATGGGTGAATGCATTAATAAGAGCCACTGCTTTGATGTTAGCAAGCTGTGTTTAGTGTCAAAGAGCCCAAGCTTCTATAGGGAAAGTGTATTAGGGACAGTGGTATGCTCAGCTGGCTTGCAGAGAGGATCACTTGCTAGCATATCCTTCCAACTCCATCTTTAGTAATTTCACTTTTTTTTTTTTTTTGCAGTTTTTGGCCAGGGCTGGGTTTGAACCCACCACCTCTGGTATATGGGGCCGGCACCCTACTCCTTGAGCCACAGGTGCTGCCCGTAATTTCACATTTGTGGCTTGAAATTGGCTTTGTAGCTTGAATAATGGTGGTATTATTTATACTGTAAAATTAGAAAACATAAATCACCTCTACTACCTGCACTAAGAACATTTACCAGCACATCACTGATTTGAAGTCATGAAAACATGTAGAAAAAGTGAAACTAAACCAGGCTGTGTAGAACAAAACCTTTGGTAAGTGAAATAAAAAGTCAGAGTTAAAGGAATTTATCACTCTTGGACTGTGTTACTCAGTGATAGGGTTTTAAGTTAACTCTGGCTTTTCCTTAGATTTAGGGAGGCTCAGTATCCTGAGATTTTGAATCAGAAAAGGAAGTTTAATCCTCAACACCAGCTCCATTGAGCAAAACAGAATGATGGCAGGGGGCACCTGGATTTGAACCAGGGACCTCTTGATCTGCAGTCAAATGCTCTACCCCTGAGCTATACCCCCTGATGTAAGGTTAGACCTAAGTAATACCTTTCATCTGTGTAGCCATTCCCAACCTTCCTATAAAATTTTGTCACAGATGTTCATTTAAGCTGGCCTCCTCAAAGTTGCCAAGCCTGCTTCACTACAATATTATCTTCATGATGTAAAACAACACATTTCCCTCCCTATAGTAGCTTCCTTGCCCTTCCTGGAAAAGGACTAACACTAACATTTACAACTAGAAGGGCCTTCAGAGTCACCAGTTTGTGCTTTTCACAGTGGACATCTGACAACAGAGATTGAAGATAGTTTTTCCCAGCACACAAAGTTGCTTATTGACAGGCTTAGGACCTGAATCTGCTCTTCCTAACTTTGGATTCAGGACCCTGTTACTAGACCAATAACTCTCTTACCTTTCTCTTATCTCTACTTTCTATTGGTTCACAGCTAGAGCTGTATGAATAGATTTATGCACACCCAAGACTATAGAGAGTACTAGAATGTGAACTTAGGACACCAGGAATGTAACACAGCTCAAAGGCCATGAGGAAAAGCCAATGGGGAACTCCAATATTTAACTGGTATATGGATGGTACCCTGAGACCAGTCTTTAGAGTTTATGTTTTTGTTAATTATCTTGGGATCTTTTTCATATAAAATATTATTTTTTATTTCTGACTAATGTGAGGGTACAAATAATTAGGTTACAATGTTTGCATTTGTTAGGTAGAGTCCCTGTTGTGGTTATGTCCCACATCCAGGAGGTGTACCATATACCCTTACATTGTGGCCATTAAGTGGGAGCGTACCAATCCCCTTCCCTCATCTTCTCTTCCTTCCTCCTCCTCTCATCTTGAATTGAATTGAATTTTTCTCTTGTGTGGGTGTGTATTAGATTGTCTAGTGGTTTCATATTAGTATTGACTAAATTAGATACTTGCTTTCCATTCTTGTAATTCTTTACTAAGCATGTGTGTCAGCTCCATCCAGGTTAATACAAGTGATGTCAAGTCTCCATCTATTTTTAAAGCTGAATAGTATTCCATGGTATACATATACCACAGTTTATTAATCCATTTATGGGTTGATGGGCATTTACATTGTTTCCACATCTTGGTGATTGTAAATTGAGCTGCAATAAACAATGTAATGTAAATGTCCTTGTGATAAGATGATTTTTTTCTTCTGGGTCTATGCCTAGTAATGGGATTGCAGGATCAAATGGAGGTCTATTTTGAGTTCTTTGAGGATTCTCCACACTTCTTTCCAAAGAGGCTATATTAGTTTGTAGTCCCACCAACAGTATAAAAGTGTTCCCTTCTCTCCACATTTGCACCAGCATCTGCAGCTTTAGGATATCCTGGGATCTTATTAAAATGCAGGTACAATCTAGGATTGCTACAATATGGGATTAGGAACAAGTTCCTCTGGGATTAGGAAAATCAGTAGATCCTCTTGGAGAAACACCTGCCATGGATGTAGATCTGTTTCTTTTTGCACTACCTGCAGGAATACTTGGGTATTGAGACATCCAGGAAGGGGATGAGTTTAGAATTTCAGCATCAGCCCCAGGATGAGCTAGAGCAGGTAGGAAGTGCAGGGATTTAAACCAAGGAGTACAGTTAAGCTTCTTGTCCTCTGAACTATGCTGTAGACCTGTGGCTCCTAATTTTAGACTGCATCAGGGTATGGGGAGCTGAGGTTCAGGGAGTGGACTTGGCAGGAGAGAGGAACATTTCAGAAAAAGGATAAATGAGTATGGTGGGGGGGAGGGACTGGGATGGAGGACAGCAGGCTTGGCCAGGAATAGGAATGCAGACCACTACTTCTGCAGTGCATACAAGTGGAGTCCCACTGAGGGTGGGCTATGTTCGCTCCCAGGTGTCTGGCTTGGGGATTTGAAGAATTAGCAGTGCCAGTCACTGATACAGTGAACTTAGGAGAAAGAGGATGGGGAGAGAAAGGAGGAGGGGGATAAGGAAGGAGAAGATAAAGGGGAGGTAGGAGAGGAAAGAGAGGAGAGGAGTTTGTGTGTGGACTTCCTGTGTATAAGGTATCTATGAGATACCTTTTTCATGGCTAAAGGGAGTAACAGACTTAGATGTCATGAGCATAGAGGAACAAGTTGAAGCATGAGTGTAGATGGGCCCACAGGGTGAGACTAATCCATGGAATGAGATGAAGAAATTTTTGTTTTAGTTGGGAAAGGGAAAGAGTGGTCAACCAGGCAGGAGGACAGGGAAAGATCAGTGCCCTGAAAGCAAAGGGAAGAGAAAAGAGTGTTAAGGAGGAAGAAGAAGGGAACAATAATAATTTTTTAAAAATAATAACAATAATGTACAATGCATACTGTGCTAGGCATTGGCCTAAGTGTTTTCATACATGTATACACACACGCACACACATACACAGCTGGTTGTTATCATTGGAAGGTGATTTTGATTAAAAGGTGGGAGGGGAGGAGGAAGGCATCTGCCATGAATTGAGGAATAAATTGGATTGTCAAAGCAGAGTTGTGAAGACAGAGCAGAGTCAACAAATTGTTTCTCCAATTTGTAAGTATTTTAGTAAGTATTTTCAGCTTTCCAGCCCAGATGGCCTCTGTCAAAACTACTTAGCTCTGCTGTTGTTGCATGAAAGCAGCCACAGATGTGTTTCAGAAAAATTATATTTACAAAAACAGGAAGAAGGCAGGATTTTGCTGATCTCTGAGGTAGAGCAAACCTTCATGAAGAGTACCTGAAGAGAAGAAGAAAAAGGGACACAGGTTAGAGGGAGAGTGTATATTTGTTTGAGAAAAAGAGAAAAAATAAAAATAAAAAAAAGTTAAATCCCAGCAGATGGCTGTGAAATACAAATAAAATTCTAATCCCTCCTACTTGACTTAATGGACCCCTTCTTGGCCAAGAGGCCTAGAGAAACCATAAAAACTAAAGGAGGTCAGACACACATCATTATACCCCCTCCCTTGCTAACTGCCATTAGACTTTAAGAGTTAAACAGAAATTAGCCCTTTCAAAAGACTTGCTGTAACCACTGATTTTAACCAACCACCTGATACTACAGCCAGACTCCCCTCCCTTTTTTTGATTTCAACAGAACCAGCATGTCTTCCTGATAAGAAACCATTAACTGGTTATGGCTGGTCCACAGATTCTGTACACAGGGCACTTCGTGTCCTTTGCTTCATCTTTTGACATATAAAGCCTAATTTTAATGCATTTCAATATTAAGTCTCTACCCCAAAGTGAACATAGGACTACCTAACATACATGTTTGCTTACTACACATGCATGTGCCCCCCTTCATGAATGTTCATAGTTCCTCCTGTAACTTATTGAATTATGTGCACTTAGCTAACCTATTTAGTCATAGCAGGCGAGGCATAAATATCTGTCTCACCTTCTTCCTTAAAAGTGCCTGCTTTTGGTATCTGCCATAGGCAGAGCTTTTCTCTCCAAATTTTTGAATCTTGTGTGTGTGTGTGGGTGTGTGTGTTTTTTTTGTTTGTTTGTTTGTTTTGTTTCTTAGTTTTAATCAACAAGGCTGAGTGGGACAAGTTCTAGAGCTTGTGCTGAGCGGACAGTGGTTGGGACCAGAAGACCACGTGGGCCTCTGTCTTTGTCTAGTTTCATGCAGCACAGTAGGAGATAAGATGGTAATATAGCATCACTATGGTACCCCCATCAGCTTAGGGTCATAGTGGAAAGTCAGGTTTATTCACTGGTAAACTGCACTCCAAGGAACCCCCCACCCCGGGGTCGGGTGGGGTTCATCAAAAGAATATATAGAATTTGGAGTAAGACTGGAGGTTAGGGGAAACTTCACAGAAGTAGGCTCCAAGCAAAACAAAGCTGCAGCTGAGGGGATTGGCCTCAGGTGTGGGCTGCAGAGTGGGCCTGGGCTTCTGTTTCCATGAATACTACATACTGAAACAACTATGGAATACTGTGTCTAGAAACACTTCATTTAAAATTTTGCATGTGGGTTGGAATTGAGGCTGCTTCCCTGCCTAACAGTGACTTGGAGCCTCCAAGGCAAAAGTGGGCTCTTTCTGCTCTAAAAGTCAGAAAAGACAAGAAACACATTCTCCCCTCAATTTCTGGAAGGAGCATGGCACCACTGACACCTTGATTTTGGCCTAATGAAACTGATTTTGAATTTCAGGTCTCCAGAATTCAGAAATAAATTTGAGTGGTTTTAAGCTAAAAAAAAAAAAAAAAAAAAAAAAGTGGTTCATTTTATTCTTACTGATATAATTTCAAAGATTCTGGTAGTCTTTGATTTAAGAGAGCAAAGCAATGAGCAAATATGCAAATAAGAAAATAGTCTCTTGAAGAAAGGGGATCATTATGGCATTTTAGGGCATTTTAGACCTAGAGTCTGGGAGAAATAATCTATGCCGGTGACTATACAGCTAGTTCATTCCTGCCCTATGTTGTGTGAGCAGACTTTTACTTTCTCCCTCTGAGCTCATTTTTACTTTCTCAGCCACCATTTGTGAAGAAAAGTACACAAGGTGGATGTGACTCTGAACCAGGGAGCTCCCGATCTGCAGCCAAGTGCTACCTTAAGCCCCAGCCCTTGTTTATAGCATCCCTTAATTGGCACCTTTTAACTTTTGGCACCACACCCAGGACTCCAGTAACTCAGTTTTTGCAGGTCCAAGGAGTGGGCAGAACTTCAGTGTGGGTTGGATTGCGTCCCCAGGAAGATATGCTGACATCCTACACCCAGTACCTGGGAATGGGACCTAATTAGAATTAGAGTTCTTGCAGATGTAACTCAACAAAGTTAAGTCACACTAGGTTAGGATAGGTGGGTCCTAATCCAGTATGACTAGTGTCCTTTCTAAGAAGAGGAGAGAGACACATACAAGGAAAAACACCACGTGAGGGGGAGGCAGAGACCCAAGTGACACATCCACAAGACAAGCAGGGCCAAGGATTGCTGGCAACCCCAGGAACTAGACATGGCATTGAAGTATTTTTCCCTATATACATCCTTTGGAGGGGGTGTAGCCCTGTTAATGCCTTGATCTCAGACTTTTAGCTTCTGGAGCTGGTGCAGGACAAATTCTTGTTATGTTTAGCAACCCTAGGAAACTAATTCACCATCTGATTAGGTGGCGTGGCCTCTTTTGCTATGAGATCCCCTTTCCCCTGACTTCATATCCTCCCTCCCCAGTCTTGGCAAGGACCCCAGCAGACAGAGATGCTTACCTGTGTAGATGGTAGAGACTTGGAAAGTTAGGCAGTCCTCCTCTCTTACCAGAAGAGGTGGAGAACATCACCTAGAGCCACTCTGCTGCTCAGAACCTAGGCTGGAAGCCAGGGCCCATATCCCAGACTTGGAGCTGGAATCTTTTCCATTCCTTTTAGAGCAAGGGAAACTAGGGGAAGTTATCTGGAAGATTTTGGAGAAGTTAACCTCTAAGGAAGAAACCCATTGAACCAAGAGGAAGAATCTCAGAAGAAAGGCTGCACTGAGAGCTGGGTGACGATGCACGGTTTGGTGAAATGAATGCAGGACCCAGGGCCAAACCCTAGTGAACTCTGGCAGTTGGGCAGGTTACTTAGCCTATTGCAAACTCAATTTATTTCTAAAGGAGCATGCTGATTCACTAGGCTGTGGTGGGAATTAGGTGGGAAATTATGATCACCTGATTCACTGGGCTGTGGTGGGAATTAGGTGGGAAATTATACCGGGGTGCCAAAAAAATGTGCACACAATTTAAGAGACACTATCTATGCACTACTTTTCGAAGTTGAATTGAATTACAGTAGCAATGTATAGTATCATGCTTGCTCAAAAGATGGCATTGACAAATGAATGCTAGTACCTCCATGCAACTGGCAGGACAGTTAAAGAAAATGGTGGAAGCACGGTTGTCCTTCGTGGATGTCCTTTAAGGAGAGCAAGACCTTTTTGAAGTGGTATTTGAAGTTTGAGAATGTTGTAGAAATACAACAACGGAGGCATGAGTATGCAACAGAAGCTCCACCACGCTAACGACTGCATGCATTCCTGAAAAGTGAGACGCATGGTGCTGTGTGTGACGTGCACAGGGAAGATCGGGAGGCCTCGTGGCAGCAAGTCCTGCTGCTTATGCTGTGGTGTGGGAACAGTTCACAGGCTCACCACAGAATCTATCAAACAGTGTGCACGTGAGACAGGAGGTGGCAGGACAAGCACACGGACGCATTCTGGAAACAGCAAAATGGAAAGTTTTTCATCCCAGGATTATTACGGGCACAGAGATGTGAGAGCCACCTGGGGGAGAATTTACCAGGGCAATGGATGCAGTTGAGTTTCCCTCATGGTCTCCTGACTTAACACCCTGGCCTTCTACCTATGGGGGAACCTTAAAGGATGTGGTGAAGTGTAGAAAGCTGGTTACAGTGGTGGAATTCTGGGAAGAAACTGAAATGGCTCACACAGCGATACAAGCAGACACTTCAATCAACTTGGTTCAACGCTGCTTGAGCAGTACTTTGCCATAATCAGAAGTGTCTGGGCACTGATGGTGACCACTTTGAGCACCTCTCATTTTTGCAGAAGTCAAACATGACTTGTATTCATCTTTTGTTATTGGTATATACTGAGCATTACAATTTTAATATGGTTTTTCCTGTTGTAAAGTGTGTATACATTTTTCTAGTACCCTCTGTAGTTGCTGTGTCCAGCAACATACCTGGCACACAGTATTGCTTCATCAAAAGTGAGTTTCCATCTATTCCTCTTCCATGTCCCTGCAGACAAGTGAAAGTCATCAGTGTTTTTCTAGCTGACCTAGGAAGAGATCCTGTACTGGGGGGACCTAGTGCTCAGTCAGGGGGAAGCAGAATAACAGGGCAGGGCAACCTCCAGCAAGGCCAGCAGCCTCCAGGCTCAGGCTGCCCTCCATCTCCTACCCCTCCCTGACTCTCACACTGAAGCAGCAGTGCCTGGCTTTGCCTTCTGCTTCAGAAAAAAAGAGTCTCTTCACAATTATAAGAGGGACTTTACCTAACAAATGCAATCAGTGTAACCTGGTATATTGTACCCTCGATGAATCCCCAACAATAAAAAAAAAAAAAAAGTCTCCTGACCTTACCTCATTCATGTGTTTTGACTAATATTCAAGCGTCTCTTATGCACTAGGCCTTGTGCTAGGTGCTGGGATAGAGCAGTGACCAAATTAAACCCTGACCTTGGCCTCAGCTCCTTCAAAGCCACATCCCCAGAGGTTTCCATGGCCTTTCACATCCACATGCCACTTTCCCTCCCCTCTATCAGCCTCTCTTTCTTAAAGATAACCCCTTTGTTGTGCTTCTGCTCACACCCTCCCCCCATGTCAGCTCCTGATTCTTCAGACCTCCTCCCCACTCTCACTCCTCAATGTCTCCCTCTCCACAGAAATGTGCTAAGAAAGATTTGTCTCACTCAAGGGATGAACTGTACCACACATAACAAAAACAACCTGGAGGTAACTGAACTAAGGAGTTTTTCATCATGATCAGTGACATTCTTACAGAAAATTGGGGCCAAAATATAGCCCTGATTTCTCTGCCTAAGGCACAGAGAGTGGGTTGGAAGGAGCCAACAGTGGTTGCTACTGAGTTCCAGGAATAGTAGCATCATAAGGATAATCACACTTTACCCCAAGACCATGGTAAATCAGATGCAAAGTTAAGAATAGATAATAACTTGAGAGAGAAAGCCAGAGCAAACTATTGTTTGTTGCATTTCAAATGCACAGTGTGACAGCAATTGCTACTGTACAGGTGCATTAACAAAGACTGTGCTTAGTTTTGAGTGAGATGACTGACGGGCAGAGTCTGAATCAGCCCTTGGCATGTGAGTGTTCAGATGTAGGAAATTACTTCTCTACCCATTTTCTGTCCATCATTGACAACTTCTCCTGGAGAAGCTGCTTTCCATTTGATGAATGTTTATCTGATGAGCTCTGTAGATGGTGGAAAAAATGTGTGGGCATCAGTTCCACTACTTCCAGACGTGTGCAGCAAAGGACAGTGTCACATGGAAGAGCTTGCTCCTGAATGCTTACCCACCCATTGTTCACTTAGAAAACAACAGGCAATGGTGAAAATTGGGGCTGATAAAATGGCAGCCACTAAACAGCATCTTGGCCAGAGCAAGTACACGATTCTGCATTTTGACATATATTGGTTGTTCAGAGTGCTTGCAGGAGTTTTTGAAATGAGAGAGGAGATGAAAACATTTCTTCAAAATCCCAATAAGGACCATTTCTATGAATCAAGAGGCATCGCTCCAGGGTAATAGTTCAGGTGTTGATGTGTTTTGAATACTCAGAATCTATCACTTCAATATTTCTAGTTGTGTGGTTCAGAAGACCTGTCTGTGGCACACGTAACTGAGCATTTAGCTTCTTCTTGATGCATGATGATTTTCTTCTTTCATGTTATAGAAAGGAATCAGTGATGTGTTACTGGGCATATTTTAAGACCACACCTGCATGCTACAAAGAATCTAATGAAAAACCCCCCAGAACCAAAGGGTGGACCAGAAATCTGTTCATTGCATCTCTCATGTTGGAACACTCAGCTCTCCAGATGTAAGGTGACTCTCATTCACCTTAGTGTCTGAGTGAATGCTAACAGCCGTCTTTAGTGAAAAGTCGAATTTCTGGGTTCATTTAATAGGACTACCCTTTGCTATCTGCCCGGGTCACCAAACACTTGCTACCCTTCATTATGACCTTTAAGTAACAGTTTTAAGCTTAACAGAAATAAAGAATATAAAATCACCAGATTTGGAAACCTAACCTATGGTTCGATACAGCTATGATTAAACCAGATAAAGATAATTTGGTGAAAGAATATGAATGATACCACTGAGAAACAACTCTGGACTCATTTTTAAATACCATATTTTATTTTTCATTCTAATGAAAACATTGATTTGTCTTTTTTTTATTGTTAAATCATAGAGGTGTATATTAGTGCAATCACCTGTACCCATTCTAAGATGCGCCATGGATGTGGCCCCACCCATTACCCTCCTTCCACCAAAACCTCCCCCCCCCTTCCCCTTCCTTGACCCTTTCCCCAGAGTCTTGTGCTATAGTTGGGTTATAGCCTTCATGTGAAAGCTATAGTTTAGCTTCATAGTAGGGCTGAGTACATTGGATACTTTTTCTTCCATTCCTGGGATACTTTGCTAAGAAGATTATGTTCCAGCTCCATCCATGTAAACATGAAAGAGGTAAAGT